>MCJB01018826.1:26039-49207 GCA_002018475.1 Nicotiana obtusifolia | reverse complement strand
TTGTTTGGGGGGGGGGGGGGGGGAGGGTTATTGGTAGGTATATATGTGTATATATGTTTAATTTTCTTGAAAATTCAGCAAAAAATTGATCTTGGTGTGTGTTTTGGGGGTTTTGGGGTGGTGGGGTTTTAGATTTGAGGGGTGGGGTGTGGGTGAGGGGAGAGGAAGAAAGATTAATGGTGGAAGATGAAGGAAAAGGGAGGGTATATATATATGTATATGGTGTATGTATATGTTTAATTTTCTTGAAAATTCAGCAAAAAAAATTGATCTTGGTGCGTGTTTTTTGAGGTTTTGGGGCGGTGGGGTTCTAGGTTTGAGGGGTGGGGTGTGGGTAGGGAGGAGAGGAAGAAAGATTAATGGTGGAAGAAGGAGAAAGATAATGGGTATATATATTGTATATTGGTGTATATGTAATATGGGTGCGTGTGTTTTTTGTGTGGGGAGACGGCACAGAAAGAACAAAGAAAAGACAGAGAAATGGTGTAATTGATGATTTTTCTTTTGACTAGTAAAGGTTGATTATTTTCAGCAGTTATATGATTTTTCTGGTCAATTCTGGAGTTTAAAATTATTGTTATTTTATGAGGATACTTAAGGGGTTGTAGTTGATATTTTCTTTTATGATAAATGTTTGTTATATTTCTAGAGATGAAGGGAAAGTATTTTTTTTCTTAGAGCATAGTTGGTCTCAAATAATAAGGGGAAGTACACAAATCGTCGCTATTTAGGAATTAACCAATACTTATTTTGTCCTAAAAATTTTGAATTTAATACTTTGTGTCCTGAAAAATTAAACTAAAAATGAAAATTCTCAACACAGTAGCTAATTTTTAAATAGTAGCCTCTAAAATAACAACCTTGTGTCATTTCTACCAAATAATATATGAAGAAAGTTGCAATAGTAGCACCAGTGCCGGGATATGATATATATTAAGGAAAGCCAAAATATAAACATGTAAACACATAAAATATTAAGAAAATCAACATATTATATATATATATATATATATAGAAAACGAATCTATCTTCATTCTCATCCCGTAAATATCCGACAAAGGTGTAACAACTAATTCACATGAACAAGGATAGCTCCGCGAAAGAATAGAATAAATTTTCTCCCTCTATTTTTAATCAGGATAGAGCCTACCACAAGAATAATGTGCAAAAAACAACCCAATTATGATGATTATTCTGAATATTGGACCAGTATGGAATATTAGTAAAGTCAATCACAATTTATTTGAGATTACAGTGTTAATTGTTCTCTTACGACCTTCTATAGTACTTATTCTTTACTGTTAATTCAATAATAATAATTGTTGGATGAGAATTGAAAGCAAAGTACCTTGGAAACTTTTTAAGGCTGGAAAATGCAAACAAAGTTAATTTTGGGCTTTTGAAACATCTACTCTTCAACCTCAATTGTGTAATATAGTTCAGGAAAACTTGCTAATAATTCAAAGAGTTTTCAGTCATCTAAGAGACAATAGGATAAACCTTTAAGAGGACGACCTAGTATCTGACTGGGGCGGATCTAGTCTTAAGCTTATGAATTCCCGTTAATTGTAGCTTTTATTCAAATTCTATATTTATATTGAAAAATTTACTTAATATCTATAAATATTTGATTGTGAACCCATTAAATATTGTTTATATAATTGAAATCATCGTAAAAAATCATAAACTCCAAATCCTAAATCCGCTTTTGATATCTGAGATTTACGGTTCAAAATCGTAATAGTCTAGTGACTTTAACTCATCTCAACCAAATAGTTAGTGAATTATCTTTCTCACCATCCAACTAAATTAGAGTTAATTATAGCATTTAAAACCTGCTAGGAAATTGGTAAGCGTGAAAAGACATTAATCTTTAAACTCTCTGTAACAAATTAAAAATACAAAAGAAAAAAAGGACTTAATAAAAAACACAACGGTAATCTAAATATTATATTGGCAAGTCTAATATAATAATCACAACTAAGACCATTTAAGAAATATATAAATTAGTCAGGGGCTGTAGGGTAGAGAAGTCTTCAAAGTAAATAAAAGAAGAAAGGGAAGACAGCAGTGTTAGTTCGCGTTCACAACGCGTGGAAGGATATATATCATATCATCATTTTGGTGATATGACTTTTTCTTTTGGATACCAAACAATTATTTAGAATTCTATTACTGCCTAATGGTGCGTGTATTCTGCTATCATCTTGTTGTTACTGTTTTCTTTATTTTTATACTATTGTATTTTTTTTTATACTATTATAATTTTGTATGCTTTCTTGGAGTCGAAGGAGTATTTGAAATTGCTTCTTTACTTGTACAAGGTAACAGTAAAGTTGCTTACTCACAATCTTCCTCAAACCCTAACGCTTATAGAATTATACTGAATTTTTTATTGTTGTTGATATCAGTCCTACCATCTCTGATCTCTAATCTAGCCAAAAAGTGGAACAATTAAATAGCAACATAATTAATTAGCTGGTTTCATTATTGATTCAAAATAAAGATCATTAAAAAATAAGTTAAATAAGTACTACTCCCAAGTCCCAACTCCTAAAAAGATAAGAGATCCGTTAGGTACTGGGGCCGTAGGACAGGAAAGTCTTGAAAGTAAACAGGAATATGAACATAATTAACGAAAGAATTACAAGAAAATACACGTGACTTCACATCATAACAAAAATGGCTCATGTTTTTAAATTTTATTCGACCTAGTTCATATTGTATATATTTTGAAAGTACTAGCAAATTCAAATGTGTTCTTACAACAAATGCTTCTAAAACTATGGAGTTAAATCTCTTCTCACAACCATTGCTTTCGCTCTCTATTCTTCTCACATACTTTACATATGCTTCAAGGGGCCGTGTATTTTCTGCTTTCCCCCTGTATTACCTGGTTGCAATGTAAGAAAACTGAAGAGCAGAAGTCCACCATTGAAGGCCATTCAAAGCTTTACTTTCGAAAATAGGATTTTTTGAGTTTGTTAGTTGTTTGGATTGGATGTTGTTTCAATTGATTGAAAATATCAAAAGGAGTTCAAAATTTAAATTTGAAGTGATTTGGAGTAGATTTGAGTTAAATTTCAGAAAAGACACAAGGACGAAGACGAAGTCAGTTTTTTGTATAATTATGTACAATCTTGTATAATAGTGTATATGAGTTTAAAACACACCTTAAACACTATTATACACCTTTATACAAGCGTCCATAGACGAACTTCTTTCACGATTTCCAGTTGCAATTCTTGTTCAAAACCAGTTCAAATCTCCATTAAATGACTTCAAATTTTATATACAACCTCTTATACTATTTCTAACACCCATTTCAAATTTCTCACAAAATCAAATTCGGAATTTAAACAACATATTTAAGCTTGCTAATAATCTAATTTTCACCACCAAAATGGATTTGATTTGTTGAACTAATATTTGAGTCATAGTTATTGATTCGAAAATTAACCTAAAAGCTTGAGCAATCTTTTTTAAAAATTAAATAGTAATTTCGAGAACCTATTGAAGTTGGATGTTGAATTTTAACCTCTATTTTTAAGCTAGTTGGTTGTAAATTGAAATGTGGACTATAAAATTGAAAAGTTGAGAGCCCAGTTATTCTTATGTGAAAATTTTCCCATAATTAATTACCTGGATTCATTATTGGATATGCTTTTTTTCTTTTTGGATAGCACACAGAATTAATTACATTAATTAACCACCTACAATCTTTTCTTGCACTTAAAATCCATAATGTTAGACAAAATTAGTTGATGGTCTACATAATGAACTATAATTTTGCACCCATTTATATGAAATCTTATGAGATTGTAGTAGGCGTAAAGGGCCCATCTACAACCACTTTTGCAAGCCAACTCAATGATATTGTAATATTTGAGACCCTATTAATGTATGAAGATGTTCCTAGCACATTGATTCTAAATTTCTTTTTTTATTCTCAAATCATTTTTAACTCCTTTCCTTCACCAAAAAGGAGTTATAGAGTACATTTGGTGATATTTTTTGGCTGCTATAGTGAAGTGCTGTTATAGAGTACATATATTACAATATAACATAAAAATCAATTCCGAAAAAAACTTAACTTTTATAGTGAAAGATTATTATATAAAGATGTTATAGAGAGCTCTGATTATAGTCTTATAGCCAGCATAAAAATTCAACCCTTTTCATCATATTTAGTTGCATGTTTAAGTCCAGTGTTGGACTCAGATTCTGTGCATCTTTGCAAAAGTGGAAACTTCATCCTCAAGCTAATTAAAGAAAATAAGAAAGAAACAACGAACCAAGAGAGTAAAAAAGAAGAGGAATCATATGTCAATTCACGAAACAATACGTGCATCCCAATAATCAATGAACTATACCTCAATCCCGCAGGCGAATGTACCATTGTAGGGCGGATGTACAATGGTAAATACGAGTTCAACTGAACTCATAATTTTTAGCTCTGAAATTATAATAAATAGCAGACATGAAACCATAACTTCAAAAATATAACTGAGTTTAATAATAAGAATCTTAAAAGTTGAACCCATAAAATTTAAACCTTGGATCCGCCTCTGCTCAATCCCAACCTAGTTCATCAGAATGCCTATATTAAAAGAAATGGAACGAAAAAAGAAAATAAAGAGTTTCTTATGCTTATATATGTCAATTTGGTCAGTATCTGTAGCAGAGCCACGTTTGATTGCATTAGAATGCTAAATGAAGCCACTAATTAAATGGAATGGGATGTAAATCTAAGTACCAGAAAACAAAAGCAAGATACCACTATATTTTTTGTTACATTTATAAGCTAAATCTATATACCAACTTCAGCTTCCACATGTCAATCAAGGTAGTAAAAAACTATAACAGACAAATGTAGAAAATCAACTTTTAGCTAGGTTGGTATTTGCTGAGGGAGGTGATTGTTGGTTTTGTCCTTTGGGAGGAAGCTTAGATTGCATCACTCTCAAATCATTGGCAATCTCGGTAAAGCTAGGCCTCTCCGACGGTTCAGCTGACCAGCATCTCTCCATGAGTATCCTCCAATCCACATCACAGGAATCCGGCACAGGCGGCCGCAATGTATTACTCACGATACCACCTGCATTAGATTCAGTCGTCAATAGTTACACCAGTTTGACGCCTTGGCAACCGTTTGAACAATATTTGCAGTTGAAGTTGAAAAAGAGTATCTGGAAGTTTGATAGTCATTTTTAGTAGAGAATGAAAGATAATGCGACTGCAGCGAGACGTTACCGATGATAGCTCCATAGTGCAATTCGGCATAAGGTTCTTCTCCAGTAAGAAGTTCCCACATCACAATTCCAAAGGAGAATACATCAACCTACAAACACAAGTCGCAAAGAATGAGTTGAAAGTTCTCTATACCTTCTGAAAAATTATTACTTCTTAATACCTTCTCAGAGACGAGACTACTGCTACCATTGAGGAGTTCTGGTGCCATCCAGGGGAGAGTTCCACGTACACCGCCTGAGATTAGTGTTTGACACTTTACTTTGGATAGCCCCAAATCACCAACCTAAAACGAGAAGGATAAATTTCCTGTCAATACCAAAGTGAAACAGACGATTATATGACAGGGAGCTTTTATGATTGGCAATGGACTGCTTTTGTGTTTAAATGGTTAAGCACAAGATAGAGATCTAAGTTGTTCGGACTCTTATTTTTGGTGCCGCACCCGTGTCGACACGACAAGATTGTAGGATCCATACCGGATCTTGTCAACCGATTTTGGGCACTTTAACAAAAATCGACGGAGAAATTCGGGTCAAATACAATGATTTCATTAATCAAAACAAAAGCTAGGGTGAATTGAAGAAAATGGAATACCTTGTATATAGTCCTTTTCCTTTTATCTCCTTCCCGTATTCTCCTCTTGACCAATATTTTCTCCTTTTTGGAGTAGTGAGTACATTGTAAGTTTTCCACAGTTTCACATAATATACACATATTTTTATAACTCTATTTTTAGATATTTGAATTAATTTTAGCAGAATCCCGGCGCCTGTATCTGTACCTGGACCTGTGCCCCGAATCTTAAAGTTTAAATGATGAAGGATCCGACCTCTAGATCCGCACCCGTATCGGACACCCGCACCCGAGTCCAAGCAACTTATTAAGAGAAATCTCAATTTTTAGTGTGTATACTACTTACTGCAATTCCCTTTTTGAAGAATACAGTGGATACTGCTATTCTTTGTCACAAGAAAAGTGAAAGGAAAAAAGACAACAAGGCTAAAGAAATTATAAATAAAGCACGGTCCATCTATCAGCACTAGTAAGGCAAAAAAGGATGACAAAACAATCACGATAAAATAACACTAAGGATGACAACAATGATGCCCATGATGATAATGATAACATGATGATTATATGACCAATGCCATAGGTGGTAGTGGCGATACATGCAAGTGACGTGAGCCATCAATCAATGTTGTCAAGGGCGAAAAGCGTAAACAAAAAAAAGCACCAAGGCGTTGCTTTTCCTTTTTTTTTTTCTCCTTATTTTCGACAAGATAGAAAAGCACAAGGCTTTCCAAGAGATTTAAATGCAAAGCACATTAAACGTTGGCTTTTAGTGCGAGAAATATACATAATGCCAGAAAAAAGTAAGACAAACAAAAACTTCGAACATATATTAAACAAAATCATATCAATCAAATTTGAAAACTATATAAAACTTCTGATTTAGATGCAGCGGTGCAATTCTAAGTTTTTCCTTTAGATTTATAACTTGCTACACCAAATTTCCAATTTTCATTTTCTAGTCACCAAAAATATTCACGCATAACATTTTTTAATAATTAATATATCACTTTGCCGACAAGTGGTATACAAAGTTAATTTACCCTCTTACAAGTGGTATACAAAGATATGATTTTGATGCATCTTATCTCATCCGTGTAAAAGGAACTCATAGGTACACCAGAATTTCAACCAACAAAAAAGAAAAAAAAAAAAAAAAACTCTAAATTTTTACATAACAGTTCTGCCTACCATAAAAAATATAACCAACTGCAGATATTATCAGCTGATATTTTACCTAAATATGTCTAAACAATTAACCATCAGCGATTTTCTACCTGTGGATCTAACTGTGCATAAAAGTTGAATTAGTCTCTATGTGATGTCAACATGTAATAGAATTTGCTAGACAAGGATTAGCACCCTTCCCCTTGTTGAGATAATTGGCTACCAAATCTTTAACATTTCTGCACAAAGGCTTTTTTATCAACTGACAAATAAAAGCATCTCTTGGCTATGACTGACCTTGCATATTGGACGGTGGGGATCACGGAGATTAACCAATAGATTGTCACTTTTCAAGTCAAAGTGCACTATATTCTTCCCATGCAAATACTCCATTCCAAATGCAACATCCATTGCAATAACGAGGCGTTTCCGCTTATCCAGATTCCTGAAAACAGTATGCCATGCATTTACCCATCCCATTTTCATGTTGACACCACTAATAGTATAAAAATTTAATGTAGAAGAGGACTCCAAGTGCTCAAGCTGAAGACGATCAAAATCAAAACAGATGGCTTTCTGATTTCGCAAACGATCAGGAGAATATCATGAAAGTGACCTACTCATCCACAAACTAAGTCCAAGAAAACCACTCTATTACCACATGGTTTGCTGGAAAAACCCTGCTTAAAATCATTTGGCCTTTGAACTACAATTGCCTAAAATGCAAAGACAGGAATTTATACCACCATGTTTTTAATCACTGAAACCATAGTAGAGGTCAAACCTATCAACTTTTAACCCAAAATTCAGTGGAAGTAAGAATCACCAATAGACAAATACTCCGTTTAATCCATGGAAGTCAAACGGATTACAAATGAAAGATTACCTCTCATTCTTCTGTAAAGCATTTCTCAAGGACCCGTTAACCATATATTCTGTAACAGTTGCCACTGAGCCACCTGGACCATCTAGCACAACACCATAGAATGCAACAACGTTTGGATGGTGCAAATCTGCGAGTTTGATGGCCTCATTCCAGAAATCATCCCTCTAATAAAAAGATAAGCACAGCAAAAGAAATGTACATCAACAAATGATGCAAGGATCTTCAATAAATTGGTTAAATTATCAGGTGCTGGGAGAAAGAAAAAAGACAAAGAAATATACAAGAAGGGGTAAACAGAAGGAAAGAGAAAAGATACCAACCATCCGCTCTTGTTCTGAAGCTTTCCCAGCAAAACATCTGTCATTAATCCTTTTAATTGCAACATCAGTACCCCTCCACTTTCCATGATAAACAGTGCCAAATGTACCAGAACCCAATTCTCGCATCTCCTCGAGGTCACTATTCTTTATAATCTATTCACATGAATGCACTTATTAAGAAAAAAAGAATGGGTGAAAATTAAAAACATTGCAAAGTGGCAGAGACAGTAAAAGATCATTTCATTTTTTTCAGTTAAGGCTAACAAATTATGGAAATTGCACTGGACAAGAGATGTCGAACCTGCAAGCGTCCAATGCCATCTGAAACAGGAAATCCAAAATTTGCTCTCTCTGGAAATTGAGTCTTAGTTTCCTGAATAGAGATTGCTAGCGGATTAGCAATACAGGCAAAGATAAGATACAAGAAACTGATTATGAACAATTTGCATAGCAGCACGTGTAATTGTGTGAGAGAATTTAAGACCTCAAATTTATCTGTGGTGTCCTTTCCGGCATCAGCGCTTTCAAATTCAGCATTCCGTTGAGTAGAAGATGGGGACTCACTCCTTCCATGTATGGAAAGGTCAGCATTAGATGGAGTTGATGACTGAAGAACAGAAGCGGCGACACCCTCGGCAACAGCCTGAAGTTCTCGCTTGATCATTTCCTCTGCTGAGCCTTCGGCAGCAAAGAGGAAAAGAAAAAGTTAGGACTGCAAAAACATAAGACGACCTAGAAATCAAGAAATTGAGGCTTCTCACCTTTCTTGGACCGTGATTGATCTGAACTGAAATCTGTATTACCTGAAGGCAGGCAAGCTCCATCTTCCAACCGAATTTGTGTTTGTAATCCCCCATTAGTAACAGTTGGCAACTCACTGTTATTGCCAAAATGTTTCTCGCCAGAGTAATCCTTGGTGCCTGCAGCTTCCTTTTTTAGCTGAAGTTTACTAGGTTTAGGAGGGGGGAAATGGGCATCATGTTGCAAACTCCAAGGATCCTGGTTGCTATATAAAGAATTTGAGCTTTCCTGTACAAATGGTGCAGTACCATCGAGTACGGCCATTTCTGCAGTTGTAGGACTCAACATTTGCTGGAAATGCTGGGCCCCATCTTTCCATTCACCAATAGCTGGAGTTCTTTCTGTTGCATTGGCAGTTATATGGGAAGAGAATTCATATCCTTCTGCAGCCCGAATGTTATGCATGAATGGAGTGTCATTTGAAGAAGCTGGTATTTCATTTGGATTCACGTTACTTGTAACCAAACCTGGATATCCTTCCCTCCCACCAAACTGTTGAACTCTGTTATTCAACATGTCTTCCCTTCTAAAGTTATCAACAGTTGACTTACTCTGCTCATTAGGTGCTAACACTTCAGCGGGGTTTATCAGGAGATTTTCCATTCTTCCTTCAATTTGTCTCAAGTGGTTGAAAACCGTTAAGGACTCTGCGTCATCTTCTTTTGGAAGCATGGCAGGAGTGTTTCCACCATAGTTCTTGGGAGATTCGCCACTTAAGTTATCCACTATTTGACCAGGCACAACTCCAACTTTAAGGAAATCATTGTTGACTGGTTTGTTCGCAGCAACTTCTTGTTTAATCTGATACTGTGGTGAAACCATAAGCTGCTCAGTGGCATTAACATGGTATGGTTGCAGAACAGCACCAACAAAAACTCCATAAGGTGATTGCGTCGTACCCGTTAACCCTATCATACCTTGGGGAACTGACACCTTTGGGTGCTCTGGCACAAACTCAGGCTTTTGGAGGTTCCTATCATATTCATACTGTTTATCAACATTTTGTGAGACTCCAACTACCTCACCTTGACCCCCAATTCTTTGCCCAACAGAAGCTCCTCGTTGTTCAACAGCCCCCTCACCTAACGTTCCGGTTGTAACAGCTCGGTGAATAGGCCGACCTCTTTCATCCAATCTAAGACTATGATACACTGAATTAAAATCAGACGCTGTGCTTGCAGGACTCTCTCTTTGTTCCACTGCTACTGTATCTGAGTGTGCATGAGGCAGCGATTTTTGACACATTAGACAGTCATCAAACCGAGATAACGCCTCAGAACCAGTAACCAGTGGTGGAGGCACCTGGCCTTCAGAAAGCGGTGCCTGCTGAGACTGCGGAATCTGGTGCCATCCATAAGCTGCAGGAGGGACCTGATGCTGATAAGCACTATATCCTTGGTCAACAGGGAACTGCACAACTCTCGGCCCCAATGTGCCTTCTGCAGGATAATTTTCAAACCTAATATGCTGGGCCTGAATCGGTGAGGTAACCATATTAGGATTCATACTGACATGAGCGGAAGGAGTCATTGTCATGTGAAGAGCAGGGACAAACTGCTGAGTCGGAGCACCAGCAATTATATGCTGCTGATTGATTACTGGCCCAACAGTTCCCAAAAGCTGTCTCGGAAATCCCAACTGGGAAGGTATTTGAACATAATCTGCACGGTTTAGGTTCTCCCTTTGAGGATCCACATAAGCCGGGGCATATGGTGTAGTTCCTGGATAAGTCACTCCTGTTTGCTGCATATCATAACCCATCTGTCGCTGCTGTGCAGCAGCGACAGGCACAGATTTCTCTAACGCATTCTCCGGCTGAGCAGATAAGCTTGGCACTGGCACGGGAACGACTAATGGAATGGTCATTGGAGTGACAGAAGCATCGGCATGAGTTGCAGGATTTGCATCTGTATACACCAATCGGTAAGCAGGTTCTTGAGAGGTAGCGGAAGTCCCACTAGGTGATAATGCGTCAAAAGCAGGTATGCCTCTAAGCTCCCCTTGACCATTGGCTAAGCTATCAACAGCTTCAGAGCCACTAAATTCTGAATTCTGGGTGGAACCAGCACTAGCGATGCTCCCTTTCCTAGTAATACCAATACCACTAAACCCATCACCAATCCCATTCACCGCCTCGACATACCTCTGTCCACCATCTTGCAGATCTCTTAATTGCACCACACCGGACGATTCTAGCTCTGAAGCCGAAAACAGGAACACCCTCAATTTAGCTGACCCATCAGACGCTCTTTCAACCAACTTTTCGTACTCATCCATCATATTTTCAAGATCTTCTGGACAAGAAACAGACACTAGCGCGTCAAGATCCTCATCAGGCAACTGGTACTTAATCACCACATCCTGCCCATAAGTATCTACCATTTTGCGAACCAGTTCAGCAAAACTCACCTCCCTCCTAACACTAATAATCCTAGTCTGTCCACCCACATATCTCAACGCGCCATCACTCGGCCTCGGCATTATCCTCCCCCCAAAACTACACAAAAACTTAACTTTCCTCCCTGACACCGAATCATCACCACCATCATCACTAGCACGATCAGACACATTACTACCAACCCGTGCCCCGAAATGCAGATTCTTCGACGACCCACTTCCCGAATTCATAAAGCCAATAGTAACAACACCAGGAGGCTGAGAAGACACAACCTGCGGGACCCAACCGGCTGCTCCTGGAGCAGCATTGGTAAATCCTAAACCTACAAACCCAGCATCCGCTACAGTGGTAGGGTAATAAACCCCAGGTATAGTTACAGGACTACCTCCAACATCCCGGGTCAGGTTACCATAAAACCCCTCAACGGCTCTATCAGATGTGGTCACAGGAGCAATACCAGAGTCTTCTGGCAATGTCCTAACAATGTTCAACGGGCGCAAATCTTTGGGAATTGAATTCTGATCAAAAGCCATAGTCCAATGCTTACATATATTTCTATCTTTACAAATAAAAATTCAATCTTTTTACCAAAAACCCAAATCTTGCTTCAACCCAAAAACCAAAAATTGTTGTTCTGGTTCTAGGCTTTATCCTTCTCTATATTGAGCTACAATACAAACCAAAAAAAGACCCTATTAACCCTAATGGGTTTACGCAAATATAGGCAAATCAAAATTCATTTTATTTCCTCAAAGGCCAAATCTTGATTCAACACAAAAACCTACAATTGCTGTTTCAATTCTAGGGTTTATCCTTTTCTACATTGAGCTACTATACAAACCAAGAAAACCGAATAGGCCAATACCACTAACAGCTACTTTGAACCTCAAAAAAACCCTAATGGGGCTTAACACAAAATATTGGCAAATCAAATGGGTTTTTAGCAAATATATGTATTCAGTAACCAAGAGTCAAGAACTGAAAATTACCTCAAAAAACAAGAACAAGAACAGCACTTTCTTGCTAATCTCTATATTTTTAGCAGCTGATAAGCAAAAAAGATTCGATTTTTTTTACTGGGCAATTTTTTTCTTCTTTTTGTGCTCTTTTTTCTGAGAGATTTTGCAGAAAAATGTGTGCTGTAGGGGAAGAGGTGAAGCAAAAAAATGGAGGAAAAAAAGCTGCGTGGGTCGCTATCAAATTGTAGAGATGAAACAAGAAGGGTGCCTCGTTTTTGATTTTTTGAAAAAAAAAGAAGTTGCAGAATATAATTTTCTGTTTATTAAAATAATAGAAATCAAAATGTAGGGAGTGTAGTGAGAGAAAGAGAAAGTGAAGGGGGGAAAGGGCACGTGGAAGAGTTCATGCAGAAGTGTGCAATTTGCTAATTTCAGTCAAATGCGGTGATGGAGCTCAAGGGAGGATCTAATTTTTTCTTTGTTTTTTTTTTTTCTTCTTATTTCTGGTATACTTAATTAATTTGAATTCACGTTATTGAAATTAGGAATCTAATATAAAATATTGTTTTAATTATTAAAAATTGGAGCAATAAATTTTGAAACTTTGTGATTCAAAATTTCTCATTATACTTTTGATGCTATTGCTGTAATGAAATGACATGTCGAAGATAAATAAATTAAGAAAATTTTGATATATTGAGAGTAATAAATACATATTTAACTTATATTTCAATTATTTTTTTAACTTAACATTCAAAATCAAACATCATTCTGTAAAATAAAACCAACAGAGGTAACATCATCTTCTCTTTGAATGAGCTTTATAAATGATACCATCAAGTGTTTTGTGATGAGATGAATAAATTCTTTTACTTTTAATCAAAAAACAATTCAAATTTTGAGAATAAAAATCTTGATAGTTAACGTTTTCCTCTTCACCTCACGAGACACTAATGAGTCCGTTTGGACATAAGAAATTTTTATTTTTTTTTTCGAAAAATTTTTACTTTTTTTTTTAAATTAGTGTTTGGTCATAAATTTTTTTTAATTTTCACTTGAAGTGTACTTTGGAATTTTTCAAAAATTTAAAAAACTCCAAAAAGCTATTTTTTAAAATTTTCACTCAGATCACTCACAAAACTTCAAAAACAATCTAAAATTATATTCATGTCCAACAAAAACTTTTATTTTTAAATATCATTTTCACTTAAAAAAAATTTTCACATTTTATTTTGAAATTTTACATTTCTTATGTCCAAACGCCCACGTAATATCTTACTTTTGTTTCTGATGCATAAAACGCTTAGTTTCTAATCCTTTTTTTAAGTAAGAAAAAAACAAAAATTTACTTGAGTTTTTATACCCTTTTGCATTTTTTGTGAATATTGTTCTTCTTTTTCTTCTTTTTTCCAGTATGGCGGTCATGGTATTCTGTTAGTATTTCTTTATTTCAAATTAAATGGTTGGGAAAAGGATTTAGCCATTTTCAAGGTTAGTTTCTTTTTCACTTTTTCTGGTTATTATGATTTCAATTTTTTTCGGGTTATTATGATTTCATTAGAATATCCCGAATTTTTTGTAAACAATATAGATAATACTAAAAAATAAAAATTAAATCACTATAAAGACAAATAATGTCATTATTTATATTTGTACCCACTATTTTTATTTTACTTATTATTTATATATATATATATATATTCACGTAAAATTTTCGACAAAACAGTATCACGTGGCTTGAGGCAAGAGGGCAAGGTAGATGTACCCCTAATATTATTGGCTCTTGGGGTGTGGCTCACTTAAACAACATCTTGAGAAAAAAGATGATGATGTGTAGCTAATTTATTTTTTGGCCCTTTTCAGATTTAGCTTTTGTTTAGAAATGAATATTTTATGTAACTTCCATCTTAATTGTATAAGCTATTTTATTTTTCTAAATTAGTTACTAATTACTTTTCTTTAAGGAAAATCATGACGAAATATACTCGAAGTCGGTTAAAATGAATGAAAAAAATTGGTTTTCTTAGCTAGGTGAATTAGAAATTGTACTTACAACTATAAATTTTTCTCCTTTTCCTTTGTCTTACTTACCATATCATTTAGCACAATATAGGTACAAAGGAACATTTGTAGCAAAAAGTTGCAATAAAGAAGAGGACATAAAGTTAGAATATTCCTTTTTGCATTATCAATATAATATACTGACAATCCGATGATTGAGTTAATCAATCATTTATTAATGTCAAAATGGTATGATTCACTTTCTGAGTCAAAATATTTTAAATAAATAAGCACATAATTTTAATCAATTGACACATAATTAACAAGACGTTGAGCTGATTATGGGGCACATGGCCTAGGTTAATATTTAAACACAATAATGACGAGATTTTCTACCCAGAATTCAAGATTAGTTTTATTTGAAAATACAAAAAAAGGGTTTAAGTTATACTTATATTATATCTCTGAGGATTTTTTACACTAAAAATTTATTTTTGCTAGTTTACTGTGTGTTCGGTTGATCTAATTTGAAGCCTAACTCGTTTGTGGACCTCCATTGCATGGTTTTGAAAGGAGAAAAAAGTAGGTAATAGATTGTGAGGACAAGGTACGTTTAATATAAACACAAGCAAACTATATTAACCATGGATTAATTGTTTATGCAGCATGCCATCAAAGGTTGTAGTGAGATAGTAAATATCAAGGTCAGATCTAGTGTATTGGCTACGGAATCACGGGAATCCGTTAGCTCTCACCCAAATCATGTATGTATACTAAGGGGTCGTTTGATTAAGAAACAAGTTATCCCGGGATTGTTATTTCACCCTCCCGTAGGGATAAAAATAACACAACAATCCCGGGATAATTAATCCCGGAATTGATTATACCGCGATTTTATCCCAACCAAATATGGGATAAGCTCATCTATATTTAATCTCATGATTAATTATCTCTTATCCCTTGTATCAAACGAGCCCTAAAAGATCCACTAAATATCTATAAGTATTTATTATGAATTAAATTATTATTATAGTATTAACATGAGATCGTTGTAGAATGAACCGATTCTTGGGGTTTTACCCAGATAAAGAATTGAGAGAGAACGAGACGAAAGTGAAGAGAAGAGTAAAGAGTGCAGAATGAATATTTCTTAACTATTCTTCAAAGATCTGATAAACAGTACATATATAGAGATTAGGGGCTAACTATTGTTAACTAACTCACATAGCCGTTAGGCTCTTAACTACCTAACTAACTGATACTGGAAAATTACCAGTTTACCCTTATGTCTAATTATGTTACACCTTTCTGTACACTCCCCCTCAAGCTAGGTACAGAGAAAATATTCAGAATTCCTAGCTTGGAAGAAAACTATTGATGCTGAACCTTGTTGAGCCCTTCAGACAGTATGTCTGCAGGTTGTTCCTTAGTAGAAATGTATGTTGTCTTAACTAGTCCTTGAATGATTTTCTCCCTGATAAAGTGGCAATCGATTTCGATATGTTTTGTTCTTTCATGGTAGAAAGGATTTTCTGCAATCTG
Source organism: Nicotiana obtusifolia (assembly GCA_002018475.1). Classification (NCBI taxonomy): domain Eukaryota; kingdom Viridiplantae; phylum Streptophyta; class Magnoliopsida; order Solanales; family Solanaceae; genus Nicotiana; species Nicotiana obtusifolia. The sequence continues at coordinate 33,310 of MCJB01018826.1, read as the reverse complement.
CATAGCCGCTTTACTGTCACTGAAGATTTCAATAGGTAGTTCAAACTCAATTCCAACTACCTTCAAGAATCCTGTCAGCTAAATTACTTCTGTCACTGTAGAAGCAAGACTTCTGTATTCAGCTTCGGCTGAACTTCTTGACACTGTGGTTTACTTTTTTGACTTCCATGCTACTAGTGAGTCCCAAATTTAATCAAATAACTTGAGACTGATTTCTTAGAATTTGGACAGGCTGCCCAATCAGCATCACAATATGCTGACACTGTGTTGTTACATATGCTGGAGAGTAAGATGCCTTGACCAGGTTGATTTTTGATGTATCTCACAATTCTTAGGGCTGCTTCCATGTGAGATTTCTTAGGTCTTTGCAGAAATTGACTGAGTGTTTGTACACTGAAGGAGATGTCTGGTCTTGTCATTGTAAGATATAGAAGCTTACCTATCAACCTTTGGTATGAAGCTTGATCTTTCAGTCCTTCATCTAAATAGGCAGTAGACTCAACCTTTGATATGTTCATCATATTCTCTTGTTTTACATTTCATATTGAAGTCCAGAGGAGTGGTTGCTGGTTTAGCAGCTACGAGGCCAGTTTCAAAAATAAACTCTAATGCATATTTCCTTTGATGTATTAGAATTCCTTGTTTTGACCTAGAAAATTCTATGCGTAGGAAGTATTTTAGTTCTCCTAGATCTTTCATTTTGAAAGCTTGTCGTAGGATTGTTTTGGTTCTTCTATTAATTTTAGAGAATCACCTGTGATAAGCATATCATCTATATAGACAAGTACCATAGCGATACCTTCTAAAGTTCTTTTAAAGAACAACGAGTGGTCATGTTGACTTTGCTGAAATTAAGAGCTGATCAAAGCCTCTATTAATTTAGCCTTCTATTGTCGTGGGGCTTGCTTTAATCTATACAAGGAGTTTACAAGTTTGCAGACTCGTCTATTCTCCCCTTGGCTTCTGAAACCTTGAGGTAGTTGCATATAGATCTCATCAAACAAATCTCCCTGTAGAAAGGCATTATATACATCCATCTGGTGAATATGCCAATTTTTAGTCACGGCTAAAGCTAGGACAGTCCTGACAATCTTCATTTTAATTACATGTGAAAATGTTTCTTGGTAGTCTATACCTTCTTTTTGACTGAACCCTTTTGCTAGTAGTCTGGCTTTAAATCTCTCCACTTCACCTGTGGCTTTGTATTTTACTTTTTGGATCCACTTGTAGCCTTTAGGAATTTTGTCTACTGGTAAAGAAACTATGTCCCATGTGTGATTGTTTTGTAGAGCTTCAATTTCAGCTTTCATTGCATCAATCCACCTAGGATCCTTTGAAGCCTTAGAGTAGGTAGTTGGTTCAATGATATTTGATGCTGCTGCTATGTAGGCTTTGTATTCGGGTGTGATGTTTTCATAAGTCAGAAACTTTGATAATGCATAAAGTTCATCTTGATGAACATTGAGTGATACAAAGTCTTTCATCTATATAGGTGGTTTCTTGCTTCTGTAGGTTTTCTGAGATCTGACTCTCCTGAAGGTATAGCTGGGATAGTCTGAGACTGTTGAGTCATTGGTGCTTGTGTAGTTGCTGTCTGTTGAACTAACTGTTGTGGTGGTTCTAAAGGAAGTGAATCATGTAGATCATGTAGTTGTTGAGTTGATGGTGCTTGTGTGATCAGTGTTTGTTGTGAGGTTGATTTAGGGAGTAATGAATTACTTGACTGTGTGGTACTTGTATTCTGCTGATTGTGTATACTTGCTTCAGGATTGAGGAAGGTACCAGGACTTATGTATAATGATGATAGTTTTTCAGTAAATTGTAGGTTATATAATGGCTGATTGTTGCATTGAGGAGTAAATATAGGTTGACTGTTGCTTTGTTGGCTTTTAAAATGGAAACATTCTTCCTTAAAGATGACATCTCTGTTGACAAAAAATATTTTATCAGCCATGTCATATAGCAAATACCCCTTATGGTTATATGCATATCCTATATGAATAAGAGGCTTTGATCTAGGCATTAGTTTATCATGCTGTTGAACTATTTTAGCATAGGATAAGCATCCTATAACTTTCAGATATTGCACAAATGGCTTCCTACCATAAAACTTCTCACAGGAAGTTTTGTTTTCAATGGCTGTGCTAGGCAATTTATTGATGAGGTAAACAACTGCTTGAATGCAATGTCCCCAGAACTTGTATACTAGCCTGGAACCTAATTGCTCTAGTTACCTCTAGGATATGTCTATGTTTCCTCTCAGCTACCCCTTTCTGCTGAGGGGTATATGGACATGTTTTTTGATGAATTACTCCTAGACTACTGAATACATTATTACAGACTAAATTAACAAACTCTATTCCATTATCAGTTCTGACCACTTTCACTGATTTACCAAACTGTATATTCACAAATGCAAAGAACTGTTGCACAATCATACATACATCAAACTTTAATTTTAGGATAAATATCCATGTCATTCTATTTAAGTCATCAACCACCGTTAGGAAGTATTTGTTGCCATCAATAGTAGGTATTTTATAAAGCCCCCGTAGGTCCATATTGATGAGCTCAAAACAAACAGTAGTTCTAATGCTACTTATAGGAAAAGGTTTCCTTGTTTGTTTGGAACAAGGACATATACTATACTTATCTACTCTAGTATATATTATTTCTACTTTTACTAGGAGTATCTTCTTCAATACAGTAGGGGAGACATGGCCAAATCTTTTTGAGAGGTCTATATCATTTGAAGTGATCTCTTTATTGAACTCAGGTTCTTTTGCTGCTAGGCTAATAACTTCATTTTCTTGTACTGGTTGTCTACTCAGAATGTATAACCCACTGTGTTCTCTACCAATTGTGTTTACCCTCCCACTAAAGAGTTTATGAAATGTACAAAAATCAGGAAAGAAAGCAACTGAACATTTCAGCTCATTGGTTACTTTAGAAACTGACAACAGATTATACTTGAAATGAGGAATATAAAACACATTGGTTATAGTGTTTTGATCTGTTATAGTGCTAGATCCAATATGAGTAACCTGTGCTGTTTTTTCCATTAGTAGATATACCTTCTTTGGTTGACTTTTTTGAGCTATGGAAACTTTATGTAATAATTCTAAGTCAGCTACCATATGGTTAGCACATGTATCTATTATCCATTCTTGCAAGTAATTCACATGGTATAACTGCTACATTTGCTGTAGGGGCATTTGTTGTAGAAGATGCTGTGTTGTTTTTGTTCAGTAGCTGCACTATGTGATCATACTGCTCCTTGGTGAATGTGCAGTTTCCTAATTGAGGTAACATGCCCAATGAAGTGTTCTGTATTTGTGTAGTTGAGTTTCCTCCTAAGTTGGTCATTTGAACATTCTGCAGATTTTCTGTCCAGCCTCGATTGGCAGTTCTTGGTAGCTGATTCTGCACCATTGTTCGAGACAACACATTGTAGGCAGCATGCGGATTACCATTTGTCTTTCTTGACCTAAAGTCTACTGGATGTCCCACTATTTTGTAGCAGTTTTCCTTGCTATGGCCCTTCATCTTACACACCTCACAATACAGATTGAAAATTTTGCTTGGCTTCTGATAATTTCCTCCATTTCTAGTATACATAGCCACATCATATTGCCAAATAGTAGTAGCAGTAGTAGTAGTAGGATTTGCCCCTAATAGCCCTGCATTTTCTATAACAGACTTTTGACTTTCATCACTTATAACCATAGCATATGCTTGGTTAACAGAAGGCATATGACTCATTAGTAGAATTTGGCTTCTTGCTTGACTGTAAGAGTCATTAAGCCCCATAAAAAATTGGAACAATTTGAGTTTTTGCAGATGAATCACTAAATCTCTTGACTTTAGGCGGTCACATCCTGGTGCAGGAACTAAGGCTTCAAATTATTCCCACAAATCTTTAAGCTTTGAAAAATATATAGATACTGAAGCAGTTCCTTGGCTTAGAGTAGCTATTTCTTTATGTGGATTATATGATCTAGAGCCATCTATTTTATCAAATCTCTCATGTAGATCATTCCACACTACTTGAGCACTTGAGGCATACTTATACCTCCAAGAAGGTCACTAGATACATAATTCATTAGCCAAGACGACACTATAGCATTTACTCATTCTCAATGATTCCACATGGTTTTTGAAAATTTTTCTTTGGAACAAGTTCTATGAACCAATCCCAATTTATTTTTTCCTATCGGGATATAAACCTTAATGTTTGTTTTGTTGATCGGGTGTATTATAACTATCAACTCTCAATTACCCACTTAATACTTCTGGGTCACAGAGTGGTTTTGCCCAATGTAGCTTTCTCAAGACCAAACAAGTATCATATAAAACAGTTGATAAAAGCTCAAGTGGGGTTATTAGGTTGAACCCTTTAATTGGGTTAATCAATCTCTCAATTGAACAAATTTCTTGTAAGCCAAGTTTTCCTAGACTAAGTCTCTCTTTCTCAAGTAGAGACCAAGTCAAATAGACATGAACTAATGTTTGCAATCGTTAATTCCACAAATTACAGCATGGACAAGGTTAAATAATAAATACCCGATCCTAAACAAGCACTAAATTAGATACCCATAAGGTTTACACACTAGGGTTGGGTCACAACCCTAGTAAAAATCTAGCTACTCATATTTGAAATTGAAGAAATAGAAGAAGAAATACTAATTAAACTCATATTGTAAAGTCAAAATGATAAAATCTATGTTAAAATATCCCAGAATATAGAAAACTAGTAAAAAAAAACAAAGAAAAACGGTTATAGGACTTGTTGATGTCAAAAGTTAACCTAATTTTGTGAATCTCGTCTATTTATGCAAGGCTGGAAATTTCGGACAAAAATATCCTTCGTGTGGTTCTGCGGCTGCACAATTCCATGTGCGGTCTGCAGAAGTCTTCATCTTACAGGAGCTGGGATTCTATGACCGCATAATTTTTCACTGCAATTGCGGTCCACAGATTTATCACTGCGGCCGCAATCTGGTCTTCTGCGGTCTGCATCTTTACTTATGCGGCCGTAAGGCACTTCTTCTGCGGCTGCACAATTCTTATGTGGTCCGCAATTTTGAGGGACTTAGACTTGGAAAATTTGCACATCCTCTGAAGTTCATCTCCAGTGCTTCATTTTCAGCCGCAGAATTCCTGTGCGGTCCGCGTTTTACTAGGAAACTTGTTGGTATTTTCTTCATTGTTTGCGGTCACAAATGGAATTTTGCAGTCCGCACTTTGCAAGCTCTTGTGCCTTTTGTTGCCTTGTGTTTTGATTACTCCTTGTTGAGTCAGATTTCATCTAGGAAGTCCAACTTCCAACATTCCTGCAATTTTGCACATTTCATCAGTTTCGAGAACACAATTAAACGCTTTTAGACTAAAACAAAAGCTAAAAGGCGCTAATAAGCAGTCAAAATCCCTACTTATCAACTCTCCCAAACTTAAGTTTTTGCTTGTACTCAAGCAAATAAAATAGTTCCCATCTCCACAAGTTAAGGGCCATTCCAATCAATCACAAGTGAGCCATTCACATATCAATTGGGACCAACAATTACCCACACTACTTATGTATTATCAACAAGGCGACAAGTTAAACTTTTATGCACATATAGTCTAATGTGACACTTGAGCATCATGAATTAACTTTATTCATCAAAGAAGCTCGCTCTTTCATGTATGTCATTGTGGATCCCAAACTCCTCCTCCTCTACTCTCCATTTTCCTAGATCACTTAAGATTTTTAGAACTCAATCCAAAGATTTGTGAAAGGTTCACTCATCTCTCTCAAGAGAATGTGCCAAGTACGGCTTCAAGTACCATAGGCTTGCCCCTCATGTAGATCGCCACTAATGTAAGCTCACTCTGCTTAAAATCACGTAGGGCTTTTTCGGGATGTAATGAAGGCTTTTGGACCAAGGTTGGATACACTATGGTTGAGTGTGTTCCTTTCCTTAAGCACTCCATTTTTTTTATTTATTCTCGGCTCATGCTTTGCCAATTCCTTGAAGCACTTTCTTTTCCTTGGGAAACTAGAGAGACTTAACATCACTCTTTCTTGATCATGGAATTCATTTTCCCCTCTTTGATTTCTTCATGCTTTGTATCATTACTTTTCTTTGAATCCCTTCAAATTTTCCACTTATTCACTTTCTTTTTGTTCTTTCCTTTTCTTGCCTTTCCTTCTCATTGTTTATTTTCTCTTTTTGTGCCTTGATACCTCTTTCAAGTTCCTCGTCTCTCCCCCAAACTTATATTTTTAGCCAATTGTTTCACAAGAGTGTTAAGGAAAGCTCGGGTGCCAAGAGGGGGTCACGAAAAAACGGGTAAAGGCTTGTAACATGATTTCCAAATGAGAAAGGCTCGAGGCTCAAATGGGTTGACTAGGGATAACAACATTGGTAGGCAATAGAAAATTTAAGCGGGTCAAAGAAAGCCTACAATCACTTCTCAAGCCAACCAAAACTTAAAATTTCGCCTTGAAACATATTCGGGGCAAGTTCTTAACCATTCGCACGGGTACTTGGACTAGCAACAAAAACACCTCACGCCTTACGCAACTGGATTATTAAAGAGAATAGAGTCGAGGCCCACAACGACCATATTCAAGATTGAAATCACTATGGTTCGACTAAACCACTCGATGATTGCCCAAGTCAACACAAGAGTCACAAAGTCACTAACTAGAGCTATTTCTTTCAAAAACTTTGTTTCTAACCATAAGCACGTAGTTAAGTGTGTTGGTACCAAGTGAAGCATGTTTGACTCTTCGAGCATGACTTAATTAGGTCTTTTTGTTCATTACTACTACTATTATTACCTAAACACAAAAAACGGACTTAGTCCCTTAAGAAGGTTGTCATGCCATCCATCATTGGGAAGAGTCACCTGGTTCACACAAAAACTATCTTTGGAAAGAACCATGGCAGTAAGAAAACAAAGGTTTATTATCCACTAAAACATAAAAAGAATCTACTAAATCAAAAAGAGGCTACTAAATCGAAAAGAAGCTACTAAATAAAAAAGAAGTTACTAAATTAAACACTAATTAGTAAGAGAACCAAACATAAATAAGCTACAAACAAAAATTATTGAGAGCAATACGAATATACACAGCGAGAGAAGATATATACATAATGAGAGAAGAGAAGAGAAAATATATATAGAATAAGGAAAAAGAAGAAAATACTATCAGTTATTACAAACCAATTGTCTCATAATCATCAAGTCATATCAAATAAACTCCACCCCCCCCCCCCAAAAAA
>MCJB01018826.1:0-26019 GCA_002018475.1 Nicotiana obtusifolia | reverse complement strand
CCCCCCCCCCCCCCCCAATAAAATAAGCATTATCTCTAATGCTTAATAAAATAAAAGTAAAGGAAGGGTAAGAGTGACGAAAACTCTTTATGGCTCTTTGGCCATCTCTGTGTCCACGTATCACCACCCTTAGTCTCCTCCAACTGGATCTCATTGTCCTCAACTCTGGGAGTGACTGGGTTGGTGAACATCTGACGCACTGCCTCAGCAGTGTCAGCAACAGAGTCTGGCTCCTCAGACTGGCCAATTGGTGCTGTAGGTGTTATAGGATCTGGGCCTGGATGGTGTGGGTCAATCAGGATATCAAATGGAATATCTCCGGCTGCCGCAAGCTATGTAACCTGTCTCTAGAGCTTGTCCACTGACCTCTTGGAGGCCTGGGTCTTTCTCATTTTCTTAACTTCTTTTCCTAGCTCTTCGATCACTGACCCATGCTGTACTAGTGTAGCCATGATATGTTCTAGTTGTCCAGGAGCTTCTTCAATGTTTCTTCCACTGTGGGGGCATCTGAGGTGCCGGAATGGAGGACTGTGCTGCAATAGTACTGGATTGTCAGACAGCTTTGCAGTGGCTGTCTGCATCCAATTGTTGAGGCTCGCCAATGTTTGGGAGACTCACAGCGCAGAGAGTGGAGCAGTAGGCATCGACACCGGCTTCAAAGCCGAGGTGGAACCTGTGACAGGGACTGCTGTAGGCACTGAGGCTGGAGGTGGAGGCATAGTTGTTGCATTAGCTGAAGGCTCAGCTGAAGTGGATGGCATGTCAATTGCCTCTGCAGCTACTATCGATGGCTTATCAGACTGGCCTGTGGTGGTCGACTGCTGGCCCTTTCTCTTAGGGTTGTGTGCATCTATCAATGAGTACCATGAGAAGGGCTTCTTCACCCGCACCTTCGTATCAAAATTTCTCGGCTCCACCCTCGCATCCGTAAGATACTCAGTAATGGTGTTGGGATATGGATAGGATGTGTCAGCTTGCTTGGCAACCACAGAGATGTTGGCCGACATCACGGCACCCACATTGATCGAGTAGCCGGCCATGATGGAGGCGGCTAGAACTGCTCGCGGGATCGGAAGATTTGTCTCATTCTGACATGGGTCTAGTCGGCTGCATACAAAGGTCTGCTACCCCTTTGCCTCAAAACTCAAAGTGTTTCTGTGAATAGCCACCCCTGTTGTAATCTATGGTGGTGGTGGCCTAGGAGCTGTTAGAATATCAGCTAGCCACAGGCGAGCTGCATCCCCAAGTGCCAACTTCTCCAAATACTCTATGGGCTCGACATCATCAAACCCCAAATAGGTGTTGAACGTGTGCTGGTCAAAACGCACCTGAGGTTCCTCACTTTAGTTACCTTTGTCCCTTTCTTAATATGAGACACATTGGCGTAGAACTCCAAGGCAAGGTATTCCTTTGCATTCACCACGCTCTGGGTGAACCACATCCACCCCTTGCTCTCATGGAACTGCCTCAAGACTGCAGGGTTATACTTTTCTAGATCTTTCAATTGGAACTGTCGCTCAAGAGTGAGCGACCTCACCGGCCACCACTCACGGAAGCTAGAGAAGGCAACCAAATGGACGAACCATTCCTCCCACATTTCTTTCTTCTTCGACCGCTCAAGGCCGGCAACTGTAGCATCTTCCTTAGGCTATAATCTGGGATATCCTGAACTGCATGTCTCTGGTGCCTGGAGGCATGTGTAGTGGAAGGATCTGAAGCCTGACTGGTACTCTCCGAACCCTCGGAGGTGCTATGTGATGAAGACATCTCATCCCTGAGCTGATATCTCCTTGGTGGCCTTGATTGACAGCTGGCTGCTCATGTATACAGGCTGAGTTGCTCTCTGATGCTTCCTGAGATGGGGCATAAGAATTGGTCTCGGAAAGGTCTATACCTCTTCCTCTGCCAGCTACTGTCTTCGTTCTAACTTCAAGCTATTGGGCACTAGGAAAGGGTCTCTTCTCTCGTCCCCGAGAAGGGTCACCCCTTCCTTTTGAAGTGTCACCTTGTCCTCTAGATCGAACCATGTTCTGTACCAAGCAAAAGAGATTGTTAATTGCAATTCAATTTCAGACATAGAAAAAATACAAAGACACACTAGAGATTACAGTGAAAAACATTGTAGAAACATGCTTACAAGGTAGGGAAGTGCGGTCCGCAGAATTGTCATTGTGGCCGCAGAATGGGCATTTCGGACTGCACAATTTTTATGTACGGCCGCAGAACTGGGTTACGGTCCGCACATTTCTCTTTGCGGCTGCAACTCAGATTTCACTAAAATGCCAACTCTCTGATGACAGAGAATTGTTTGTTTTGCGGCCGAAATCATCTTTTTGCGGTTCGCAGAATTTGCTTTGCGGCCGCACTTGAGAGTCATTAAATTGACAACTCTCTGATTACAGGGATTAAGCTGTTCTGTGGCCGCAGTGGGATTTTTGCGGTCCGTACATTTTTCATTGCGGCTGCAGAACCATGCCTTACTATAGTTCCCTAATCTTTAATTTCTACAGACCGCACAATTTCTTGTGCGGCCATAGATCCCAATAATTATGAACAAAAGGTCGTTTTTCACCTAGGGCTTCAAATTTTTGCATAATTTTGATATGGAAATAACATCTAAGCATGAAAATCAATTTACTCATTCCCCTTAGAGCATTTACCAGTCTACCCACCACATATTTACCCCACATGGTTGTTCAAATAGATTCAATCAAACAAATGGTCCAAAATTTCACTAATAATCTAAAAATTAAAAGAAATTAATCAAGATGATGATGCATACCAGATATGAATTTGTGCAAGAGATGAGTGATCAATAGTGCTTAGGTTTGTGAGCAACTAATTTAACACGAAATTTCAAATTGTGCACTTTGTGAGCTCAAAGAGGGAAAAAGGAAACAATGCCTTAGCTTCTGCTATTTATATTGAGCGGGTTCTGGCAAGGGAAGAGGGATTGAGTGCGACCTCACAATTCCCATTGGGGTCTGCACCCTATTACTTGAGGGCCCAGTTGCCCTAGCATTTTGCGGTTCGCATAATTAGTTGTGCGGCCGCAAGTTTTGTTGCGGCCCGCAGAATTCATGTCGCGGCCGCAGATCGACCATTTCTCTGATGGACCAAATTTAGAGAGTTGACATTTTCAACCTTCAACTTGTGCAGTCCGCAATGTATTTGTGTAGCCGCAGAGAACCTTTTGCTGCAACAACCAAAATTGTGCGGTCCGCACAATACAATTGCAGCCGCAATTCTTTCCACACTTAGCCAATTTTCTGGGCATAATTCTTGTAAAGTACACCCATCCCTGAAATATACTTCAAATCTAGTTACAACAAAAATAACACCTATCTACAAAAGAAGAAAAGAAAATAAAAAGAAATATGGGTAGCCTCCCAAGAAGCGCCTGATTTAATGTTGCGACACGAGGCAGATTACCATCATTTGAAATGAATCACCGCCACAACGTGGCCATGATCAACCTTTCCCAAATAGCTCTTCATCTGGTGACCATTGACTCAGAATACTTTATTATTTTTGTTCTTTAAGTCCAATGCACCAAAATGTGTCATACCCACAATTTCAAAAGGGCCACTCCATTTAGATTTTAGCTTTCCGGGAAACATCCTCAACCGTGAGTTGAATAACAACACAAGATTGCCCATCTTGAACTCCTTTTTCCAAATGTACTTATCATGAAGGTCCTTCATCTTCCCTTTGTACAAGGAAGAACTTGTGTAGGCATGGTACCGGTACTCATCTAATTTATTTAAATGTGCAACCTTTAAGTTAGCAGCTGCATCCCAATCAAGATTCAACTTCTTTAGAGCCCACATGGCTTTGTGCTCAAGTTCCACCGGAAGATGACAAGCTTTGCTGAACACCAACCGGTGTGGAGACATTCCGATAAGAGTTTTGAAAGTAGTCCAATAAGCATATAATGCATCATCAAGCTTCTTTGACCAATCCGTCCGATTAGCATTCACTGTTTTGCACAAGATTCTCTTTATCTCCCGGTTGGAGACTTCCACTTGACCGATAGCTTGTGGATGATAGGGATTCGTAACTTTATGAGTGACACATACTTGCTAAGCGAAGAGTCAAAATCCTTGTTGCAAAAATGTGACCCCCCATCGCTTATGATAGCCCGGGGAGTACCAAACTTGTGAATATATTCTTCTTTGAGAACGCCACCACACTTCTCGCTTCATTGTTGGGTAGAGAAATGGCCTTAACCCATTTAGACACATAATCAACCGCAACCAAGATGTAGTTGTTTCCACAAGAACTTACAAAAGGACCCATGAAGTCAATACCCCACACATCAAAGATATCAATCTCCAAAATGGTAGTGAGAGGCATTTCATTCTTCTTCGAGATTCCACCGGACCGTTGACATTTATCACATATTTTCACCATATCACTTGCATCTTTGTAAAGAGTGGGCCAATAGAAACTGCAACTTAGCATTGGCTGCTGTTCTTGCTCCGCCATGGTGACCACCATAAGGCGAAGAATGGCAAGCCTCAAGAATATCCCTTTGCTCTTCTTTCGGTACACATCTTCTAATTATCCCATCTGTGCAAATTCGGAAAAGGTATGGCTCATCCCAATAATAATCTTGACAATCCCGTTTTAGCTTCTTTCTTTGATTTGAAGAGAACTCATCTGGGATGATTCCACACACAAGAAAGTTTGCTAGATCCGCGAACCATGGCATCTCCTTCATTAGAATAGCCAAGAGTTTTTCATCAGGGAAGGAGTCATTGATTTCAAGGCCATCATGTGGCCTCCCCTCCTTCTCCAAAGGAGAAAAGTGGTCCGCCACTTGATTTTCACTCCTTTTTCGATCTTGGATGTCAATATCAAACTCTTAAAACAATAGCACCCATTTTATCAATCGAGCTTTTGAATCTTTCTTGCTCATAAGATAGCAAAATACCACATGATTCGTATGAACAATAACCTTTGCACTCATCAAGTACGGGCGGAATTTCTCAATTGCAAACACAATGACAAGGAGATCTTTCTCCGTAATGGTGTAGTTGACTTGGGCACTATTCATGGTCTTACTAGCATAGTAAACCGGATGAAAAATCTTATTGATGCGTTACCCCAAAACAGTCCTAACCGCTACGTCACTAGCATCGCACATGAGCTCAAAAGGGATACTCCAATTAGGAGCGGTGATAATATGAGTGGTTGTCAACTTGAAGTTTAGTAATTTAAAGGCTCTCATGCAATCAATATTGAAGTAAAACTTCGCATCTTTCTCTAAGAGCTTGCACAACAGATTCACCACTTTAGAAAAATCCTTGATGAAGCGCCGGTAAAACCCCGCGTGACCTAAGAAACTCCGCACGCCTTTCACCGAAGTTAGAGGTGGAAGTTTAGAAATCACCTCAAATCTTTGCCTTGTTGACTTCTTTGCCATTCTTTGAGATCTTGTAGCCTAGGACAATGCCTTCCTCGACCATGAAATGGCACTTTTCCCAATTTAGCAACAAGTTCGTTTCTTCACACCTTGCCAATAATCTATCCAAATTTGCCAAGAAATCATCAAAGGAATTCCCAACCACCGAGAAGTCATCTATGAAAATTTTAGGGTAGTCCTCTACTATGTCCGTGAAGATCGCCGTCATACACCTTTGAAAAGTCGCTGGTGCATTACATAGACCAAACGGCATCCGCTTGAAGGCGAAAGTAATATAGGGACATGTAAAAGTTATTTTCTCTTGATTCTTCGAAGCAATAAGGATTTGGTTGTAGCCCAAATATCCATCTAGAAAGCAATAGAAAGCACGGCTGGCCAACCTATCAAGCATTTGGTCAAGGAAGGGAAGTGGAAAATGATCCTTCCTTGTGATGTTGTTTAACTTGTGATAGTCCACACTCACTCTCCACCCGGTCACTGTTCTTGTGGGAATCAACTCATTCTTGTCATTGGTGACCACCGTCATGCCCGCCTTCTTTGGGACACATTGCACCAGAGAAGTCCACGAACTATCGGAAATGGGTAGACAACCTCGACATCCAACCACTTGATAATCTCCTTTTTGACCACGTCTTGCATAGCCTCATTTAGTCTCTTTTGATGTTCAATGGATGGTTTAGCATCTTCCTCCAAGTTAATCTTGTGCATGAAAAATTCGGGGCTTATTCCCCGAATATCTGCCAAAGTCCACCTAATAGCCTTCTTCCTATTGTGGAGCATCGCCAATGTATAGTCAACCTGCACGTTATTCAAACAAGAAGAAAGAATAACCGATAAGTAGAATAAGGGCCAAGAAATTCATACCAAAGATGTGAAGGCAATGGCTTTAAATCCAAGGTAGGAGGCTCTTCAATTGACGGCTTTGTAGGAGGAGTTTTCCTATTTTCAAGATCCAAGGAAAGTTTCTGGGGTACATAGTTGTACGACCCCATCCCATGTAAAGAGTTCAGACATTCCATGAAGCCATCCATCTCGTCATCATCAAAGTTGAGCAAGATGGCCTCCAACATATCACCCACATTAATTGTGGCACTTGTGTCATCAACAATCACATCGGTCACCAAGTCCATGAAAGAACGTACTTCATTGCTATTTGGTTGCCACATAGATTTGCACACATGGAATGCTACTCTCATCACCCACCTGGAAAGTGAGTTCTCCGGCTTCCACATCAACAAGAGCCTTCCTCGTAGCAAGGAAAGGTCGTCCATGAATAATCAGCACCTCATAGTCCACTTCACTAATCAAGAATGACAAAATCTGTCGGAAGAATGAATTTATCAACACGAACCAATACGTCTTCAATCACTCCCAACAATATCTTCATGGTACGATCGACCATTTGTAATCTCATAGATGTGGGTCTTGGTTTCCCAATTCCCAAAGTCCTGAAAACCGAATAGGACATCAAATTGATACTTGCCCTAAGATCACAAAGAGCTTTAGCATACTCGGCACTCCGAATGGTACAAGGGATTGTGAACGCATCGGGATCTTCCAATTTAGGAGCCATCGAATGCACAATTGCACTTACTTGATGAGTGACTTTGATAATTTCAAAATTCATCGACCACTTCTTTGTCACCAAATCCTTCATAAGCCTTGCATATCCGGGCATTTATTCCAAGGCTTCAACTAATGGTACATTGATTGAGAGACTCTTCATCATATCAATAAACTTTTTGAATTATTTCTCACCATTTTGCTTGGCAAGCCTTTGAGGATACGAAGGAGGAGGTTTAGGCAATGTTGCCTTAGCCTTTTGCACTACCAGTTCTGGTATGTCATTAACATGATCCCTAGATGGGTTCACTTCCTCTCGAGTCTCTTCCATATTGTCATCAATATCAATCCGCACTTCATCATTTGCTTGCACTACATTGTTCGGTATCTCTTCTTCTTGTACCACTTGTTCATCATCCACAAGTTGCTTTTGACTTGAGATGGGTGCAATCCCACCTTTTCCACTTCTTGTAGTAATGGCCATGGAATGCCTTGTGTTGTTCCCACCCTTTGAGTTCACCACCGTGTCACTTAGTACTGCTCCCTTAGGACGAGAATTTAGAGCTTGAGAGATTTGCCCCATTTGCACTTCTAAGTTGCGGATCAATGTGTTGTGTGAGGAAAGTTGGGCATCGGATTCGGCATTCTTCTCCATCATTTTCTTGAACATGTTCTCAATACGTCCCATTTCATTGTTGGAAGAACTAGGACCATGGGAAGGATAAGGAGGCAGTTTTCTTGGTTGTTGATACATCGGGGGCCTTTGAAAACTCGACCCTCAATTTCCTTGATTGTTACTCCAACCGTCTTGATTGTTGCCTCCCCAATTGCCTTGGTTATTGTTGTTATGTGAATTCCCTTGATTGTTGCCAGCACTCCAATTTCCTTGATTGTTGTTGTTATTCCAATTGCTTTGATTGTTTCCACTACTCCAATTACCTTGGTTGTGAGAATTCCAATTTCCTTGATTGTTTTGAGGTCTTCATTGTTGTTGGCTTGGGCCTTGGAAGTTATTTTTTTGCCCTTGAAAGTTTTTCACATATTGGACCTCTTCTTCTTGGTCATTGTAAAAGTCATCTTGTTCAAACCCACTATCTTCTTGCACAAAATTGTCCACTCTTTGTTGCATTTGTGGACCCTTTGTTCTCCGTTTGTTTACCATCAGGTTTACTACCTCCATTGCATCGACTTGCCTCGGGTTTTGCACTTGTTGAAGTTGAGCCTTTGCCAATTGGTTCATGGTGGTGATCAATTCGGCTACGACTTGTTCATGGTCATACAGTTCTTTGTGAAGGTGAATCACATTGGGATCACTTTGTGGAACATTAGCCAGGATTACCACGTCGATGGAGTATCTGCCATCTCATCTAAAATATCACACGTCTCCGCATAAGGCGTAGTCATGAAGTTCCTACTGGAAAGTTGATTCACTACACATTGGTTGGTTGTATTGATCCCCTGATAAAAAGTTTGTTGAATCATGTTCTCCGTCATATCGTTGTTTTACCATTGTTCTATACCGTTCTCATATCTCGTGTAGTGGTTCATTGGGCTCTTGCTTGAATGCTAGAATTTCATTTCGAAGTATAGCCATGTGCCTCGGAGAGAAGTACTTAGAAATAAATTTCTCCGCCAAATCATCCCAAGTAT
Organism: Nicotiana obtusifolia; assembly: GCA_002018475.1. Lineage (NCBI taxonomy): Eukaryota > Viridiplantae > Streptophyta > Magnoliopsida > Solanales > Solanaceae > Nicotiana > Nicotiana obtusifolia. The sequence goes on along the minus strand of MCJB01018826.1, from coordinate 17,378 downwards.
GAATGGAATGGTTTGGTAAATGTTTCAACCAATCTAAAGTTTTCCCCCGTAGAGAGAAGGGAAAAATCCTTAGCCTCAAAGCATCTTCGGAGACATTTGTTTGTTTATTCCCCCAACAAGTATCTACGAACCCCTTCAAATGTTTGTATGCATTTTGACTCGGAGCACCAGTAAAGAACCCTCGTTGCTCGAGCAAGGTGAGCATCACGTTGGTTATTTGAAAGTTGCCCGCCCTAGTACAGGGAGGGACTATTGCACTTGCATATCCTTCATTCAGCAACACCCAGTGTGGAGCCGCTCGTGGTGAAGGTGGGGGTGGAGTGGGCACATAGTCCTGAGGCACTCGTCCTCGTCTATTGGCTTGAGGTTCAAGAGGAACCTCATCCATTTGATCATCCTAAACGTCCATATTCCCAAAGCAATGTTTCCGAGCTCATTATTTGCCATGGTTGCACCTACAATTTCTCAACACGTTAGTAACACAGAAGGAAAAGAAGATATTCTAAAAACACACTCAATTATATAGCTAACACCGTTTTTAACTCCCCGACAACGGCGCCAAAAATTGATCTCGTCTAAAACACACCTCAAAATAAGGATATGAAACAGTCGATTGCAATAATAGTAACCCAACAAAGAGACGGGATCGAATCCACAGGGAGTTTATATGGGAGTTAGGAGTATATATTCTAGTACGTGAGTTTGAACTATCTTAATTTACACTTCCACAAATTAGTTTTGTTTCTATTTCCATTTTTAAAACTAAGCTTGCATAGTTAAGAAATAAAGCTAAGATAATTGTTTTTGTTGTTTTTCAAGTTTGTAAAAAGCCTAGGGCTATGACCATCACCTAGTTGTTTGTCTAATGGGATATAAGCCTTAATGCTTGTTTTGTTGATCGGGGTTATAGCTATCAAATCTCAATTACCCACTTTATACCTCTCGGTCAGAGAGTGATTTAGCCCAATTTGGCTTTCTCAAGACCAAATGGGTATTGCACAAAACAGTTGATAAAAGCTCAAGTCGGGTTATTACTATCTCTAGGTTGAACTCTTTAATTGGGTTAATCAATCTCTCGATTGACCCAATTTTTTATTAGCCAAGTTTTCCTAGACTAAGTCTCCCTTTCTCAAGTAGAGACCAAGTCAAATAGACATGAAATAATATTTGCAACAATTAATTTCACAAATTAAAGCATGAACAAGGTTAAATAATAAACATTCAATCATAAACAACCACTAAATTAGATACCCATAAGATTTACACAATAGGGTGGGTCACAACCCTAGTAAAAATGTAGCTACTCATGCTTGAAATTGAAGAAATAGAAGAAGAAATACTAATTAAACTCATATTGTAAAGTCAAAATGATAAAATCTATGCTAAAATATCCCAAAATATAGAAAACTACTAAAAGAAGCAAAGAAAAACGGCTACAGGACTTGCTAATGTCAATAGTTAACCTAGTTTTGTGAAACTCGTCTATTTATACAATGCTAAAAATTTCGGACAAAAATGCCCTTCGGGAGGTTTTGCGGCCGCATAATTTCATGTGCGGTCCGCAAAAGTCTTTATCTTGCAGGAGCTGGGATTCTGTAGCCGTATAATTTTCCACTGCGGCTGCGAGGCAATGTTTCTGCAGTCCGCAGATTTATCACTGCGGTCGCAATCTGGTCTTCTGCAGTCCGCATCTTTACTTCTGCGGCCGCACAATTCTATGCGTTCCGCAATCTTGAGGGACTTGAACTTTGGAAATTTGCACCCCCTCTGAAGTTCATCTCCAGTGCTTCATTTGCGGCCGCACAATTCCTGTGCGGTTCGCAGTTTACTAGGAAACCTGTTGGGATTTTCTTCATTGTTTGTGGCTGCAGATGAAATTCTGCGGTCCGCACTTTGCAAGATCTTGTGCCTTTTGTTGCCTTGTGTTTTGATTACTCCTTGTTGAGTTGGATTTCATTTCGGGAGTCCAACTTCCAACATTCTTGTAATTTTTGGACATTTCATTAGTTTCGGGAACACAATTAAACGCTTTTAGACTAAAACAAAAGTTAAAAGGCGCTAATAATCAGTCAAAGTCCCCACTAAGAGTTAAGAGAAAGAGAGAGAGAGACGAAAGTGAAGAGAAGAGTGAAGAGTGTAGAATGAATATTTCTTAGCTATCCTTCAAAGATCTGATACACAATACATATATAGAGATTAGGGACTAACTATTGTTAACTAACTCATATAGCCGTTAGGCTCTTAACTACCTACCTAACTGATACTATGAAATTACCTGTTTACCCTTATGTCTAATTATGTTACACCTTTCTTTACATAAAAATCTATTAACTTCGAATCCTGAATATGACTTAGGTAAGTACCATCTCACGTTCGAGCCTGAAAAATGAAATCACCTTTTTCCCGGTGCAAAACTGGATTGGTCTACTCCTATAGCAGGTACGGAACACCAAATGAAAAAATAAAAAATTTATGGTGCAATATCGTTACAATTTCATCATGAACTATTTGTGTAAAAAAGCTAAGTCTACCCCTTAACAGACTCATTAAAAAATAAAAAAGATTACTAACAGTGCGAACGAAAAAAGTCAGTGTTCGTTCAGAGGTTTTTCAGATTAAGGTTTTTACAATTTTGATTAGAAAAAAAAAAAGAGTAGAAGAAATGCACCTTTCACTGAAATTTCATCAGTATTGAATACATTTTAATTGACACAAGAAATGCACGTACAAATCTCCACCAAAATATGATGATAAGTCCTTGCAAAGTTAGTCATAAATTTTCAGTTTCAGCAGTTACACGTCTTTTTCTTGTTTGAGAGGTTGAGTACAAGTTTAGCCTTAACCATACAAGTCTCCCATAAGTTAATTACTTTAAAATAATTAATGATATTTTCCTCATACGAAATTTGGTTATGATTTACACGATCTCACAACTATACTAACCTAATTTTAGCTTGCTTAATTAATCGAGTTGATTAAAGTTGAGCAAACACATTGCTTGTGGAGTAAGAAATTAAATGTAATTTTAATTCGTTTTTGAGAATTTGTCTAGTGGTGGTACAACAATGAGCAAAAGATTATGCTAGGATGTGTTAATTTCTTTACATTTTTTTGGGAAAAGACATAACTCTTGACCTATGACTGAAGTTCTAATTATACACCTTTCCTTTTCGGAGTTTCTATTACCCTTCGAAAATTTTTAGAATAGAATAAATTTATTCTCCACTATAATCAGATTTCTGGTGGGAGGGTAAACTATACGCCCTACATAAGTGTATATTTCATTAAAAAATTCTTTTTCTTTTTTTTTTCCTCTTATTTTTTCCTTTGTCTTTTCTCTTTTTCACACTCCCATCACCACCAACCTAGACACAACTAAGTTTCACTCCATGTTTTAATTTTCTGCCCCCAATCTTTTCTTTTTTTCTTTTGATGCTAAGCAAGGCATGAGGTCTTTCAATGACTATTATGATGGAAGGCTTTTTGGATGGTTTCTATCATCGGTGATTGTGGGGCATAGAAATATTGGCTCTTATAATTAAGAGCAAGTGATGGTGAATGATATGAGTATATGTGTGTCTGCTGGATAAGAAAAAAGATTCTTTTAGTTCAAAATTTCAAAAACACTATTTTTTTCGGCAGAATTTTTTTTTCCTGATGATGGATATTTCAGATCTGAGTGATTTTGCTTTACATATATATAATTTTTTATGAAAGTATAATTTGTGTATTCGAGAGGGTTAGAGAGGAAGAAGATTAACCGAAAAAATTAAATAAGAAGGCCATAAAAGTTGTCTCCAAGTGTTGTATGTTGTTGGACAGGAATAGTGAAGTAGAGGAAAAGAATAAAAAAAAGAAGGAAAAGGCAAAAAAAAAGAAAAAGAAAAAGAAAAAATAAGAACATATATTTTTAATTTTAATAAAAGTAAGAAAGTAATATTTTCTTTTTTTGTTCTCACTCTAGAGTGATATATTGAGATTATGCAACCTAACCTTTTAGGGTGCAATTAATTATATTCTCAAAATAGTATAACAGGTAATAGGACCCCGAAAAAAAAGTATTTAATCAGAACTTAGATCATAAGTTGGAGGGAGGTACTTATATATTTTTCCATTTTTATTATATTGAGACTTTTAATTTTGCTTCAAGTATATTAGAGAAGGGAAAATCGTCGGATTTATCCCTCTCCTTTCAAAACTTATTTACATTTAACTTTTTTTTACTTTGCTAAGAACAATGCAATAGCCGTTACTAATTTGAGTGTGTATAGGGCGGAACATCCATCAAAGCAGTATATGTGTGTTCAATTCCACTATCACCCTTCTTAAATGAGAACTTTTTACAAAATTGGAAAAGAGATTTAAATTTGGAAATAAAATTGTAGTTGACAATACATTCAATTTTTTATCCTTCATAAGTAATTATATATTGAGTAAAATTATATATTTGAAATTTTCTATCTAACTAGCTATAGGGTACACATGTTGCGCTTGTATCCTATATTAATGAAAATAAATCTTTTAAAAATAACATATTTAATACTCAAAGCATGTGTTTGAGTTAAAAAATAAATAATCAAGTTAAAGTGCAAGTTTCTAAAAACGATAACTACCAGAAAAATGCTATTTTCCGACTACAAAATAGTAGCCGCAGTAATCTGAAATTATAATTAATTTTTTTATATTTTTTTAATTTGTAGGCGACTTCCATTTCGACCGTAGTAGTCATAAAATTTAGTGCAAAATATCGCGAATTAATCTTTTCGACCACTATAGTCGAGACAAAGTCAATAAAAAAGTGTGACCCATCTTCCAACTACGGTAATCGTAACTTTAAAAAAATTAACTTTTTAATTTTTCGACTATAATAGTCGGACAGAGCACAACTTTCGTGATCAGAATTTTAATTAAAAACCGACTAAAGTTGCCGATCACTGTAATCGGAAAATAACTCAACAAATTTTGACCAAAATTAAAAAAAAAATTCCAACTATAGTAATCGGAAAAAATAAAAATAATGGCACAGCTAGGGTTTCATTTCGCTCATCTCCTCTCTTTTTCAGTCTCCTCTCTCTCACCGCCTAACGCTGCTCTCAACCACTCCACCACTCCGATGCCACCGTCAATCCCGCCGGATTAGGCGGAGTTCAATTAGCAAAACCCTTCTTTAAACATTATTATAAATTGTCATACTCAAGTAATCCGATCTCTTTCTTTCTTCAATTAAAGTTCAAAGACTACCTCTAAACTTGAGGAATCCAATTTTCCTTTCACTTAGCTTTTGTTTTGGTCCACCAGAGCATCTCATTCTTAAATGAATGAGAAAAATTCTGCTAAAACATGTGAAAAATATTTATGAAGGAAAATATTTTATTAAGTAGTCCATATAGTTAAAAGATGAATGTATAAAGTTAAACACAATTGAACTTTTATCTAAATTTTATATCCTATTAATTTTGGAGAAAAAGTTAAAAGGGGACCAGTGTCTCATACTAAGGTCTTTGCAGAGACACGTAAGAAAAAGAAAAATGCAGAGACACGTAAGAAAAAGAAAAAGGACGATTGACGAGCGCAAAATACACATTTAAATTGTGCTTGCTAGTCAAAGATAGTATAGTATAATTATCGTATCTACAGGAATTGGATTTAAACAGTATTATCGTAGTTTGTAGCTATTGCTATCTAGGAGGATCAACAGTTGAGACTTATATAATTAATAATCTAAAATCTACAGCTGTTGACTAATGACAATCGCAACAAAAGTAAGCAAGGAAGTTATCAATAGGAGAAAATAGGGTTTTGATGGAGTAAGTGCAAGATAATTGTCTGGGATTTAACTCTAGATAATTCACTTCTAATGTTCAAGTGAGTCTCTTGAATTCACTTAATTATCAGTATAAATGTTTAGTAGAAACTCCCCTCTCGATTAAGTTTCAACCTCACAATATGAACCAAATTAAGCTTTGTGAAGATATGCAAGAATGTGTAGTGGATCGGTCTTTAGGAAAACCTTTTTCGATTATTCTCCTAACTAGATTTAATCAATAATTCAACTAGCCTCTTTCGATTACTTAGAAGAATCTATGAATTCAACCAACAATATAGTGCAAAGATATCACAAGTTATGCCTCTTTTGATTACAAGAACAAGTGAATTTAGATGCAATAATTAAATCTTCCAAAAACGATTCAAATACATAAAAATAGAGTTATAATCCACAAACAATCATCTGTACACCAAATTCATCAAAACCCAAAAGGATCTACTCCATAGACATAGAGAAGTTCTTCACAAATGTAACTAAAGTATAGGAAAACATAAATTCAATCCAAACCCGAATTTTGAGTGAGGAAGGAATGATGAAATCCTTGTGCTTGTGTTCTTCCGACACCTCCTTAGTCTCCTTAGTCGAAAATGTGTCAAAAGTACCGAAAATAATATTTTCCCGTGTATTTAAGTCATCCTCCAATAAACCCCAGACGAAAATACCCTTTTTTAGCGGAAATGGGATGATACTTTAACAAATTTGTACTACCGCGCCGCATGCTGCGCCGCGCCATGCGACGCGGTAGTGAAAATTTCCAGTAAGATTTCCAATTTGAGTTCTGGGCAGAATTTGCACTAATGCGTCGCATAGTGCGTGGCATAATACGTCGCATTAGTGCAAATTTCTCAAAGTACAGATTTTGCTTCGATTTTGACATCCAGACTTGGTCCTCGACTCCCGAACACAATCCCGGCTTAATCCCTTGGGCTTTTACTCAGACTCAAAGCTTCAAATCTCTCGAATTAGCTCCATAACATCTACATTGCTCGAAATCACTCCTACAAGGCATAAAATACAGTATAAGTGCAAAACACTAGCGATTAAAGCTCAAACTCAGTTAAGGTGCAGTAAATTAGAGTGAAATAAGCGACTAAAACGTTGAAGGAGACGGGATCAGCCTAAGAATGATCTTTGAAATGTTGTAGGCTCAACAGGCGGCGATAGCTCAGTTACAGAACCGAAGCCGTGGACTAAGCAGAGTTGAGCCTGATCCTCCCTGGAAAGTCTACCGGCAGGGACGAACCGGTCGTAGAAAGGTCAAACGAACATGAATCGGGGGCTAACCCCTAGATTATAAAGATGCTCGAGGAGCTGATAAAACGGATAGAATCAGGGGAGAAGAAGATTGAGGCTAACGACAAAAAGGTGGAAACCTACAACTCCAGGATAGACCAAATCCTAGGAGAACCTCCGGTATTGAAGGGCTTGGATTCCAGGACGTTCATGCAAAAACCTTTTCTACCAAGCGCGGCTCCGAAGCCGATCCCCAAGAAATTTCGTGTGCCCGAAGTACCCAAGTATAACAGAACGACCGACCCAAACGAGCATGTAACCTCGTATACATGTGCTATCATAGGGAACGACTTGGAGGACGATGAGATCGAGTCTGTTCTGCTGAAAAAAATTAGGGAGACCCTGTCAAAGGGAGCTATGATATGGTATCACAATTTACCTCCTAATTCTATTGACTCATTTGTTATGCTTGCAAATTCTTTCGCAAAGGCATACGCAGGTGCCATTAAGGTCGAGACTAGGAAATCAGACCTTTTCAAAGTCAAACAAAAGGATAACGAGATGTTCAGAGAATTCATGTCTCGGTTTTAAATGGAACGAATGGATCTGCCATCGGTCGCTGATGATTAGATTGTTCAAGCTTTTATTCAGGGACTTAATATTCAAAGCTCGGTGGATTCACAGCAACTAAAGCAGAGCTTAACAGAATACCCGGCTGTTACATGGGCCGACGTGCATAACTGGTATCAATCAAAAATCAAAGTCGAAGATGATTAGCTCGAGGCCACTTTGGGGTCTGTCTATCCCGTTAGAACCCTCGACAGAGTCAAAAGAGATATCGATCGCGAACCGAGGCCAGACAGGGATCAGTATCAGCTATATAATGGGGACCGAAGAAGCAGTGGGTCCGGCCAAAACTCCAAGAGAAACGAAAGGAGAAATGATTGAGGTCAGAGCAACCGGGGACTCATGACCAAAAATAGCTTCGATAGGTCCATCGGGCCTAATAAGCACCGAGGCTATCGGAATACAACTTTAATGTCGATGCTGCCGCCATTATATCAGCTATTGGGTGCATCAAAGATACCAAATGGCCTCGACCTCTACAATTTGATCCAACCTAAAGGGATCCTAATCAGATGTGCAAATATCATGGCACTCACGGTCACAGAACGGAAGATTGTCGACAACTGAGAGAGGAAGTAGCCTCACTGTTCAATAACGGGCATCTTCGAGAATTCTTGAGCAACTAAGCGAAGAATCATTTTAGGAACAGGGATTCTAACAAACAAACAGAACAAGAAGAACCTCAACACGTCATTAACATGATCGTCGGGGGAGTCGATATCCCTTAGGGGCCGATGTTGAAACGCACCAAAGTATCCATCACTAGGGAGAAACGAACTCGAGACTACATACCGTAAGAAACATTATCCTTCAACGAAGAGGACGCGGAAGGGATTGTACAGCCTCACCATGATGCACTAGTAATATCTTTACTCGTACATAAAATTCGAGTTAAACATGTGTTAATTGATCCAGATAGCTTGGCCAACATCATTCGATGAGGGTCATGGAGCAGCTCGATTTACAAGACCAAATTGTGCCTGCAGTCCGAGTTCTAAACAGATTCAACATGGCATGCAAAACCACTAAGGGTGATATAATGTTACCGGTAAACACCACCGGGAGCATACATGAAGCTAAGTGTTTTATGTAATCGAAGGAGATATGAGGTACAACACTTTGTTCGGAAGGCCATGGATCCACAACATAAGGGCGGTGCCTTCGACGCTACACCAGGCATTGAAATTTTCAACACCTGACGGAGTTAGAACAGTCTACGGGGAACAACCGACTGCAAAAGAAATGTTTGCGATTGAAGAGGTGACACCGACATCTACAGTTTCAACATCGAAGGGCCCAAACCAGGTGGTCAAAAACGGGACAAAATAGCAATCACTGATACCATCTTCGGCATATTCGACAAACAAGGTGACCTTGAGGATGATGATTATGGGATTCCTAAATCTTTTATAGCCCCCGACAATTTTGACACCACTAAATCGACAGTCGAAGAACTGGAACAAGTCATATTGCGAGAAAACTTGCCCGATCGAAAGGTATACCTGGGCACGGGGCTAAGCTCCGAGCCCAGGGTAAAACTCATTTAATTTCTTATAACTAACAAAGACTGTTTCTCTTGATCCCACCTCGATATGACAGGTATCCCATCGGAGATAACCACTCATAAGCTGAGCCTGGACCCGAAGTTCCATCCGGTTAAACAAAAGAGGAGACCCCAGTCCGAGATCAAGCATGCTTTCACCAAGGATGGGGTATCCAAACTTCTTAAAATAGGGTCTATTCGGGAGGTCAAATACACGAATTGGTTAGCAAATGTAGTGGTAGTCCCTAAAAAAGGAAATAAATTAAGAATGTGTATAGACTATAAAGATTTGAATAAAGCATGCCCCAAAGACTCTTTTCCTTTGGCCGACATCGACCGTATGATCGATGCCACGGCCGGGCACGAGACCCTTAATTTTCTCGACGCCTATTTCGGGTACAACCAAATACAGATGGACCCAAGTGATCAGGAAAAAACTTCCTTCATCACTAAGTATGGCACACACTGTTATAACGTAATGCCATTTAGATTAAAAAATGCTGGTGCCACGTACCAACGCTTAGTTAATCCGATGTTCGAGAAACAAATAGGAAAATCAATGGAGGTTTACATTGATGACATGTTAGTTAAGTCCCTACGAGCAGAGGACCATTTAAGACATTTGCAGGAAACATTCAGTATACTGAAGTAGTACAACATGAAGCTGAACCCAGAAAAGTGTGCATTTGGAGCAGGGTGAGGTAAATTTCTCGGATTTATGGTATCCAATTGGGGAATTGAGATAAATTTTGATAAGATCAAAGCCATCGAAGATATCATGGTCGTGGACAACGTAAAGGCTGTGCAAAGGTTAACCAGGCGAATAGCCGCTCTCGGGCGATTTATTTCGAGGTCATCCGACAAAAACCACCGATTCTTCGCACTGTTGAAGAAGAAGAACGACTTTTCTTGGACCCCGAAATACTAACAAGCTTTGAAAGAACTCAAAAGGTATTTATCGAGCCCGCCCCTACTTTACACACCGAAGGCGGATAAAGAACTATACTTGTACTTGGCGATCTTGGAGATAACGGTAAGTGGAGTCCTAGTTCGGGAGGAGCAAGGTACTCAATTTCCAATTTATTATGTTAGTAGAACCTTAGGTGAGGCCAAAACTAGGTACCTTCACCTGGAAAAACTGGTGCTCTGTTTGTTAAGCGCCTCTAGGAAGCTAAAACCGTACTTCTAATATCATCCCATATGTGTCGTAACTACTTATCCATTAAGGAACGTTATGCATATGCCCGAAATCTCGGGCCGACTGGCCAAATGGGCCATAGAAATAAGTGGGTACAATATTGAGTATCGACCTCGGACCGCGATTAAGTCTCAAATTTTGGCTGATTTTGTGGCCGAATTTACACCGGCCCTAATACCCAAGGTCAAAAGAGAGTTGTTGATTAACTCAGGAGCTTCCTCGGGAATCTGGACCCTCTTCACAGACGGCTCCTCAAACGCGAAAAGGTTCGGACTTGGCATCGTATTAAAGTCATCAACAAGTAATATAATTAGACAATCTATTAAGACTGTGAAATTGACTAACAATGAGGCCGAATATGAGGCCATGATTACAGACCTTGAACTAGCCAAGAGCTTGGGGGCGGAAGTGGTTGAAGCCAAGTGTCACTCCCTCTTTGTGGTAAACCAAGTCAATGGAACATTTGATTTTAGAAAGGAACGAATGCAAAGCTACTTGGATAAATTACAGGTGACATTACATCGATTCAAAGAATGGACTTCGCAACATGTGCCTCGGGAACAAAATAGCGAGGCCGATGTTCTCGCTAACTTGGGGTCATCAGTCGAATACGAAGAATTCAACTCGGGAGAAGTCGTGCAACTTATGAGATCAGTGCTGGAAGAAGGCTACGCTGAGATCAACTCGACGAGCCTAACTTGGGATTGGAGGAATAAGTACATAGAATATCTCAGATCGGGTAAACTGCCCTCAGATCCAAAAGAGTCAAGGGCCTTGTGTACAAAGGCGACACGATTTAGCCTGTCCGAAGACGGAACCTTGTTCAGAAGTACATTTGATGGCCCACTTGCAATATGTCTAGGGCCGGCTATACTGAGTATGTATTGAGGGAAATCCACAAAGGTACTTGTGGAAACCATTCGGGCGCCGAATCACTAATTTAAAAAATAATCAGAGCCAGTTATTATTGGATCGACATGGAAAAACATGCAAAGGAGTTCGTTCGAAAATGTGATGAATGCCAAAGACGCGCTCCGATGATCCATCAACCCGAGGAGCTGCTCCACTCGATTTTATATCTATGGCCATTCATGAACTGGGGAATGGACATCGTTGCCCCCACCCTCCCCCTCCCCCCCGGGCACTAGGTAAGGCTCAATTTATATTGTTTATGACTGATTATTTTTCTAAATGGGTGGAAGCCCAGGCATATGAGAAGGTCAGGGAAAAGGAGGTCATCGACTTCATTTGGGACCACATCATATGTCGGTCCGGAGTGCCATCCAAAATCGTATGTGACAACGGGAGACAATTTATTGGCAACAAAGTAACCAAGTTTCTCGAGGATCATAAGATCAAACAGATCTTGTCAACACCTTATCACCCTAGTGGGAATGGACGAGCTGAATCGACCAACAAAATCGTACTCCAAAACCTCAAACAAAAGGTTAACTGACGCCAAAGAAAGGTGGAAGGAAATCCTACCCTAAGTCCTATGGGCATACCGTACGACCTCAAATTCCAGTATCGGGGCCACCCCATTTTTATTGATTTACGGCGCCGAAGCTCTATATTGGTCGAAGTCGGAGAGCCAAGTACTAGATTCCGATATGCAACAAAGGAATTAAATAACGGGGCGATGAATACGAGCTTGGAACTGTTGGATGAAAGGGGCGAAGCTGCCTATATTCGGTTGGCTGCCCAAAAGCAACAGATCGAGAGATATTACAATAGAAGGGCCCACCTCGATTCTTCAACGTCGGGGACTTAGTGCTAAGAAAGGTCACGTTGAACACCCAAAATCAGAACGAGGGAAAGTTGGGACTGAACTGGGAAGGACCGTATCATATCGTCGAATCACGGGAAAAGGATCCTACATGCTCGGAACAATGAACGGTGAATAACTACCGAACAACTGGAATATAACTCACTTAAAGCGATATTACTACTAAGGTACAACCCCGTTCTCTCTTTTATTTATATTTTAAACTAACGCTTGCAGGTAGCCAGGAAGGGATGATACGAGATGTTAGGTCTGAAAGCACATGTTGCACTTTTTTTTCCTCTGAACCGGTTTTGTCCCAAATGGGTTTTACGGCAAGGTTTTTAATGAGGCAACAAGTAAATCGTGCTAAATTAGAATCGAAGACTGGTAACGAACCAATGACGATGATCACAACAACACTCGAGGCCTTTCTTCGATCAACCCCGAACACTGGGGGCGTTATCCTCTGATATCGACTTTAGCATGGAAAGAGACTTCAGGATTGAAGGGTCTCGATCGATAGGATTCAATGTAAGGGCCAAATGGTTAAATGAACCATGCTCACATAGACTGCTCGAACCCTGACACAAAGCATGTACACATACATTACTCTTATGCACAAGAATAAAGAGAAGTCTCTTCCTTGCAAACGTCTTGTCTTTTAAAGCTTTTTCCTTTACATTTCTCAAAGAATTACCTGCTTCTGATCCCCTAAAGGAAATGAGCCCAAGGGCCACCTTAACCTGAGTTCGAATAATCACTTTCTCACTCGGGGACTGCCGTCCGAAAAACAAACTCGGACGGTCCAAGCTATTAGACCTCGGGGGTATAAGACTTAATAGGCAACCCCTGAACTTTTTCGATTAAGGCCACCCCTACTGGGGGACTGCCATCTTAGGCAAACTCGGATAACTCGGGATAATGATATTAATACAAGACAACACCCTAACTATAAAGGCTACGACCACGTAAACACGGTTCGGAGACATCCGAAGCCCGTAACAAAAACGACAAGGCCTTGAAATTTCTTAACCGGTTCTAAAGGCTACCCTCGTCAAACTATAAACCTAAACTACTTTGGGAAAAAGTTTTCGGTAGCACCGTTATCCCCATGATGCCTCAAAATGAAATAATGTTAAACGCAAGGTTTGTTTGAACCTTCGAACACAACCTAATTATCTCACGCTAAGGCATTTTAATCTTTGCGAATACAAATAAAAAAGCAAAGGAAAAATTCAATAGTTGTGAAAGGGAAAACAAAAGTCGCATGTATATATCAAACATTCTTTTTACAAGAGCTGAATAGCCCCGATATAAATTTTTACAAATGCCGAGCAGCCTTGGCACACAATATTAAGTACAGAAAGGAATAAAGTCGAATAGTAGCGAGCTAATCTTGATCGGAGCTCCCCTCCTCGTCGGGATTTCCGGGGTCTTATCATTTCTCGGACCCTAACTGAACCTTCAGAATCATCCTCTTCGGGATAGGACAATTTCCTGGCCTCGGCTTCAAACACCATGGCATCCTCAATCTCCGCAGATAAGTCAAAACCTCGAGCGTGGACTTCCTCGAGGGCCTGCCTACGGGATTGCCACTTCATATGCTCGACTATAATTTTTGTTTGGTCTTGAGCCGCTTCGGCATCAGCCTTAACTGGGCCACTATTTCATCAGCTTCGGCTTTGATCACGGCGACTTCCGACTTGGCCGTTTTTAGCTCCTTGGCCAGATTAGGCGAGACTGAAGCTCCTCGACCCTTTTGGTCTGGATCCCGGCCCTTTCCTTTGCGCTCTTAGCTGGGTTTTGGCTGAAGCTAGTTGTTCCCAAACTGCCTCTTTTTTTTTAGGCTAGACGATCCATCTTGCCTCTCCATTCATCGGTCTCATCTTTGACTACATCCATCTCGGTTCGAAGCTGATCAATTCGATTGAGTTTTTACTGGACGTGCAAATTTTAACCATCAGTAAGCGAATCAAATTCATCATCACTTACTTCGAAAACTTTTACCTGCTCGACCAAGTCAGCATGATCCTTCCGAGCACCTCCAGTTCGGCACAGGAGGCTCTTAGCCTCCCCTTCGAGCTGGTCACTAAGAAGTTTAAAGGTGTCTTTCTTCTCAGTAAGCTCCCGAGTCTCTGCCTCGTGGCGTTTGAATTCTTTAGGGCATTAGAGAAAAGCCTCGTGATGAAGTACCGAGGCCTGCAAGCACAAAGAAAATGTTATGATTAGTTACGACAAAATCTAAGTACATAATAAAGAGACATCCAAAGTTACTCGATTCAACGCCTGTTGAGATTCGTTGAACAGGCAGGGCACTTCCACCTCGTTCATTTTGTCTTGATCCTCTTCGATCACCAAGCACCGAAGATAGATGGCCATCCCTACAGGGTCAGAAAGAACCCGGGCCGCCTTAGGAAGGGAAAAGACAACGGTGTGTTTCCGATCAGGATATGCACTCGGGGCAGGGAATCGATCAACTAATTTCCGGCTCGAGGAAGGCCCGCTTGTTTCAGAGGGTGAGCTCTTCCTCGGTATCTCTAAATCGCCAAATCCAATAGCATTCTTCGTGGCCGTCGAATCCGCACCATCAAAAAAACCACGAAAAGGGTCTTTCGATCTATGGGCTCCCTCGATGGGGCGTTTGTTTGCTTCTTGGGTCTCGTTAAACATTGACTCTGTGAACGAGGGAGATTTGACAATCTCTGTAGGACCAAATGCTTCCTGCGGCGCTTTTCCCACGTCACGGGAAGCCTCAGCTCCTGCCTCCACCTCGGCTTCCCCGACATGATAAAAATCGACTTCGCCTACCCCTGGTTCAGAGGCCCCTTGCCCTTCGAGCTGTGACGGCATACTGGCCACTAGATCAAAGTCTTCTTCTTCCCCCTCGGACTCATCCCTCAATCGATGGAGTGAGTCCAGGGAGAATGGTCGACCGCTGGCACTTCCATTGGGCTTACGCACCAATCTTTTCTTTGTCCTCTTCTTCTCAGGGCCCGAAGAACTCGGAGCCTTTTTCCTGTTCTTCTCTTTATCTTGCTTCGAAGCATGGGGCTCGAGGTAAATATCATCATCAGCGGGTGGAGGCCTCATTTCAACATCTTTTGATAAACCTACAAAAGGGAAGTAAAACAAGTTATAAATCGACAGCGTGAAAATAAGGTCGAATGTAACTTAAAGAAAAAAATCTCACCATGAGGCCGGGCCTCCCATCGGCCCTTTGAAAGCTCATGCCACGCGCACTCGGAATAGGATTTTTGCGACACGATCCCCTCGACCCACTCCTCGAGTCAAGGAACTGCATCCGGCATTCGAGCAATAGCTGCATCACAAAAAATTGAGACGAAGAAGGGCAAAAGAGAAATGATAAACAAATTCCTAAAGGCAAGGTTATACTTACGCTTCATGTTCTATTTCTCAGGAGATGGCATGTCCTCGACCGGGATTAAGTCCGAGGTCTTCACTCGAACAAATCGGCCTAACCAGCCTCAGTCCCGATGCTCAAGAATGGGGCCTTACTGGCCTGACGAGCAAGTTTCATTAGCCCCCCTTGATAGAGTCAGGGACTGTAGAGACGCATGAGGTGATCGATGGTGAAGGGGCACCCCTCGATCTTGTTTACAAAAAAAGCGGAGGAGGATGACTATCCTCCAGAAGGAGGGATGAATTTGGCGCTCCTCGTACCTTTTACAAAAGGCGATGATGACTGGATCTAAAGGGCCCAACGCGAAGGGATAAGTGTAAACACTTAAAAAACCCTCCACGTGGGTAGTGATTGTTTCCTCGAGCGCAGTAACCACTACGTTCTTACCGACCCAGTTACAGTCCTTCTTGACCTTATCGAGAACACTGTCAGTGACCGAACATATGTATCTCGAGACCGGTTCGTGCCAGCCCGGTACTGAGGAGGTTTTCTCAACCTTGAAATCCGCTCGGGTTGGACACCCCATAGGGACGAACATCTTTAGAAGGGGTTCCGATGTCGATTCCACGGTAACAACAGGCAAAATGTTCTCAGTCAGTTTCGAGGAAGAGGGAGTTTCTTTTTGAGGAATGGATTTTGAAGCCTTTGCCATTGCTTCTAAATAGAGGAGAAAAAAAGGTGCTAATAAGAAGGAGGTGTAATTAGCAGATAACTTATGAAGGCTTTTAGAAAATTAGAAGGGAAGAGGTTTGAAGATGAGAGTGATGAAGTTTTCATAAAACACAAGTGCAAATATTTGAATGTAAAAGTTCAATTGAATGGACGAAAAGGGTATTTATAGTTTTCTCAAAATGGCGGTTTGCATCCTGAAGCCGAAGACCGTTAAATAGACACATTTAATGCCTTGAAGACTGCACCGACGGGACGTTTCTACTATTCTTATCACTCGCGTCATGAATTTGTTGTCCTTTATCAGAGTGAGAATCGGAAGCTCGTATAGTGAGAATCTGAGGCTCATATCATTTCTCATCATTTACTTTCCGAAAAACGAGGGGACTATCTGTATACGGTCGAGACTATACAGATTGGGTTCAGAATGCGAAGGGTTAAAGATCGACCCCGAGTCTCATCGAACCATAACACGAGCTTAGAATATCCGTCCTCGAGAACATTGAGCCCATGATCCCGGAACCAACCCGGACCCCGAATAAAATCGAGAGAACATCATCGAACCAAAATAACAGAAGGCCGAAATATTTGTAACCGATCGGGTATCACAGCAGGAATCTCGGCACGTATCAATGGAACCGCTTAATTAGCAAATCATGAGATTTTTTACCTTATATAGAAGTGTACCTAAAGTAGGATTCCTCTACTATATAAAAGAGGGTTTGATTATTTATAAAACATGTTCTAACTTGTATTCTAAAGCAATATACTGTTCTTTTTAGCTAGTATTATCTCACCACTCTGTTCCGGCACCGATTGCAACATATTTTTGCCCAAGGGTGATCAACCTTCAAGGCCAAAATTGTTTAACCTGTGTGGTTTGTATTTGTCTTTTATCATTAATTTCAATTTTAATCTGATTACTCATTTTTTGTATCAAGTTAGATCACAAAATCTTAAAACCGCGTGTAAATTCAATTGTTATCTGATTTGAGGGTAAATAAAAAGAAAGAGTAAAACGTGATGAGTCATATTCCATAAATAGTTAAGCCACCTAATCAAACTTCATCTTGTTTTCATCTATTATGTGCAAGC
>MCJB01018815.1:120609-176953 GCA_002018475.1 Nicotiana obtusifolia | reverse complement strand
GATTTTGAAAGGGATCGATTCCAAAAAGTTCATACAAAAGCCCTTCCCTTCGAGTGTAGCTCCAAGATCGATCCCTAAAAGGTTCCGCATGCCCAACATACCCAAGTACAATGGCACGACCGATCCTAACGAACACATTACATCATACACGTGTGCCATTAAGGGAAATGATTTGGAAGACGATGAAATAGAATCTGTTCTACTAAAGAAGTTCGGGGAAACTCTATCGAAAGGGGCCATGGTATGGTATCATAATTTACCTCCTAATTCTATTGACTCGTTTGCTATGCTTGCATATTCTTTTGTAAAGCACATGCGGGAGTCATTAAGGTCGAAACCAGGAAATCCGACCTTTTCAAAGTAAGGCAGAGGGACGACGAAATGTTGAGAGAATTCGTATCCCGTTTTCAAATGGAGCGGATGGATCTGCCACCGATCACTGACGATTGGGCCGTACAGGCCTTCACACAAGGCCTTAATACGAAGAGTTCGACGTCTTCTCGGCAGCTGAAACAAAATTTGGTGGAATATCCAGCCACCACGTGGGAAGATATTCACAACCGATACCAATCCAAGATTAGGATAGAAGATGATCAGCTCGGATCCTCATCCGGTTCAGTCTACCCTTCCGAACCGTCTCGGAGAAGGGGCGTCAATAATGAATCACGGCCGAACAGTAACCGACACCAACCATAGGGCGGAAACACGGGGAACGCCCGGTTCGAGCGAAATCTCGTTAAGGATCAGTACGTGGACAGTCGAAGACGGAACAACCGCGAGCTTCATCGGGGGCCTAATCGGGAGCTGAACCGTAGACCCACAGGCCAAAACACATTTGGTGCCTTACCCGAACATAAAGAGGCCCCAAAGATATCCGAATACAATTTCAACATCGACGCATCATCCGTCGTATCGGCAATCGAGCGCATCAAAGATACCAGATGGCCTCGACCGTTACGATCAGATCCCGCGCAGAGAGACCCCGGTCAAATATGTGAGTACCATGGTACCCATGGGCATAAGACGGAAGATTGCCGACAGCTGAGGGAGGAAGTGGCTCGTTTATTCAACAACGGGCATCTTCGTGAATTCCTGAGTGACCGAGCCAAAAGTCACTTCACCAACAGAAACGAAAATGGGCGAACAGGACAGGAAGAGCCTCGACACGTCATAAACATGATATTCGGAGGGTCCGGCACTCATCAAGGATCGACGAAGAAACGCACTAAGATATCCTTCACAAGGGAGAAATGGAGCGCGGGACTCCGGCGCCAAAGACATTACACTTCGATGATGAAGATGCAGCAGGAATTATGCAGCCGCACAACGACGCACTGGTAATCTCTATCCTAGTCCATAAGTTTAAAATTAAACGCGTGCTAATTGATCCAGGTAGCTCCGCCAACATCATAAGATCGAATGTGGCTGACCAACTCGGCATGACCAACAAGATCGTTCACGGGGCTCGGGTTCTCAATGGCTTTAACATGGCGTGTGAAACCTCCAAGGGAGAAGTCACCCTATTGGTCGACACGGCGGGGACTGCGAGAGAAACGGTCTTCTTCGTGATCGAAGGGGATATGAAGTACAACGCGCTACTCGGGAGGCCATGGATCCACGACATAGGGGCGGTACCTTCGACCTTACACCAAGTGTTGAAATTCCAAACCAATGATGGTGTCAAGGTAGTATATGGGGAGCAACCGGCAGCGAGAGAGATGTTCGCCATCGAAGGGGGGACCTCGATATCTAAAGTTCCAGACAACAAAGACCGGGAAGGGAAGGAACAAAACCGGATAAAATAGCAATCACCGCAGCCCATGTCGACTAAGTCAAACATGCACGAAGAAGTCGACGAAGAGGATTTTGCCGTCCCCCGATCCTTTGCAGTTCCCGACGAATCCGATGCCTCCAGATCGACGATCGAAGAGCTGGAACAGGTTGCGCTAAGAAAAGAGCTGCCTGACCGGAAGGTATGCCTGGGCACGGGGCTAAGCCCCGAGCTAAGGAAGAAATTCATTGATTTCCTTTTAACTAACGAAGATTGTTTTGCTTGGTCCCATCTTGATATAAAAGGTATCCCTTCCGATGTCATCACTCACCGGCTGTGTTTGAATCCGAAGTTTGTTCCGATCAAACAGAAGCGAAAGCCACAGTCCGATGTCAAGCATGCCTTAAGGACGAGGTATCTAAATTGCTTAAAATAGGTTCCATTCGGGAAGTTAAATACCCCAATTTGTTAGCAAACGTAGTGGTAGTCCCTAAAAAAGCCAATAAGCTAAGGATGTGCGTAGACTATAAAGACTTGAACAAAGCATGCTCGAAAGATTCTTTTCCCCTTCCAAGCATCAATCGAATGATCAACGCCACGGCTGGGCACGAGATTCTTAGCTTTCTCGACGCCTACTCCGGATACAACCAGATAAGGATGCATCCGGACGATCAGGAAAAGACATCTTTTATCACCAAAAGCGGGACATATTGCTTTAATGTAATGCCCTTCGTGTTAAAGAATGCTGGTGCCACGTATCAACGCTTAGTAAATAAAATGTTCGAACAACAAATAGGGAAATCGATGGAAGTATATATTGACGACATGTTGGTCAAGTCTCTTCGAATAGAGGACCATCTAACACATTTGCAGGAAACGTTCAACATATTGAGGCACTACAACATGAAACTCAATCCAGAAAAATGCGCCTTCGACGTGGGATCGGGAAGATTCCTCGGATTCATGGTTTCTAACCGAGGAATCGAGATTAACCCGGTAAAATCAAAGCGATCGAGGATATCACGGTGGTCAATAATGTTAAGGCCGTCCAGCGGCTGACCGGGCGGATAGCCGCCCTCGGCCGATTCATTTCGAGATCCTCGGATAAGAGCCATCGGTTCTTTGCATTGCTAAAAAAGAAGAACAACTTTTCATGGACGCTGGAATGCCAACGGGCCCTCGAACAGCTCAAAAGGTATTTGTCGAATCCGCCCTTACTCCACACCCCAAAGCATGGTGAGGTCCTGTACTTGTATTTGGCTGTGTCGAAGTAGCAGTGAGCGGAGTGCTGGTCAGGGAAGAAGCAGGTACGCAATTTCCTATTTATTATGTCAGCAAAACTTTGTGCAACGCAGAGGCTAGATATTCACACTTAGAAAAGTTGGCGTTGGCTTTGGTTAGCGCATCTAGAAAGTTAAAACTATATCCAAAGCCACCCTATACGCATACTAACCACATATCCCCTTAGGAATGCCATGCACAAACCCGAGCTGTTCGGCAGGCTCGCCAAATGGGCCATAGAGATAAGTGGTTACGACCTCGAATTTCGGCCTCGAGACGCGATTAAATCTCAAGCTCTGGCCAATTTCGTGGCCGACTTCTCGCCGACCCAGGCATCGGAGGTCTAGAAAGAGCTATTGGCTGAATCGGGGGCTGAGCCGAAGAGTTGGACCCTCTTCACGGATGGAGCTTCCAACGCGAAAGGGTCCGGACTCGGCATCGTACTGAGACCTCCGGCGGGTAACATCATTAGACAATCTATTAGAACTATTAAGTTAACTAACAACGTATGAGGCCATGATTGCAGGTTGGAGCTAGCTAAGGACCTGGGTACCGACATCGTCGACACCAAATGTGATTCCCTCCTTATTGTAAATCACGTCAACGGGACGTTCGAGGTCAGGGAGGAGCGGATGCGGCGATATTTGGACAAGATGCAAACGGTGTTGCACCGGTTCAAAAAATGGACTCTACAACACATACCTCGAGATCAGAACTGTGAGGCCGATGCCCTCGCTAATTTGGGATCATCGGTCGAACTTGGCAAAGAAAGATGGGTCGGAAGAGGTGGTGCAACTTCTGCGGTCGGCTATCGAAGAGGGCCACGCCGAGATCAATTCAACGAGCTTAACATGGGACTGGAGAAACCAGTACATAGAATATCTCGGATCGGGGAAGCTACCTTCGAAAAAGAAAGAGTCGAGGGCTCTACGTACGAAGGCAGCCCGATTTGTTCTGTCGAACGGTGTCCTGTTTAGAAGGACGCTCGGCGGTCCACTTGCGATTTGCCTCGGGCCGGGAGATACTGAATATATCATAAGGGAAATTCACGATGGCACATGCGGGAACCACTCCGGGGCCGAATCCCTCATTCAGAAAATAATCCGGGCTGGCTATTACTGGAATAGCATCGAGAAAGACGCTAAGGAGTTCGTTCGGAAATGCGACGGATGCCAAAGGCACGCACCCACTGATACATCAGGCCAGGGAGCCTCTCCACTCGGTTTTGTCGCCATGGCCGTTCATGAAATGGGGGATGGACATCGTGGGCCCCCTTCCTTGAGGTACAGGTAAGGTTCAATTCATTTTGTTAATGACTGACTATTTTTATAAGTGGGTGGAAGCGCAGGCATACAAAAAAATTAGGGAAAAGGAGGTCATCAATTTTATATGGGACAATATTGCTTGCTGGTTTGGGATACCCTCTGAAATTGTGTGCGACAATGGGAAGCAATTCGTCGGAAGCAAAGTCACCAAGTTTTTAGAAGGCCTCAAAATCAAAAGAATTTTGTCGACCCCCTACCATCCCTGTGGGAACGGACAAGCAGAATCCACCAACAAAACCATAATGCAAAACCTTAAGAAAAGATTGGCGGATGCAAAAGGTGAATGGAAGGAAAGGCTGCCCGAAATACTGTGGGCCCATCGAACCACCGCCAAGACCAGCACCGATGTCCACACCATTCTCTCTCGTCTATGGCATGGAGGCTTTGATACCAGTCGAGATCAGGGAACCCAGCCTCCGTTTCCGATACGCCACCGAACAAACAAATCAAGAAGCCATGCTCACAAGCCTTGAATTGATCGATGAACGGAGGGAAGTCGCCTCGATCCGACTGGCCGCCCAGAAGCATCGGATCGAGAGGTATTATAATCGGAGAGCCAACCTCCGATTTTTTAAGATCGGAGACCTAGTGCTCAGGAAGGTCACTCAAAATACGAGGAACCCTGTTGAAGGGAAGCTGAGGGCGAATTGGGAAGGGCCCTACTGCGTCGTCGGAATCACAGGGAAAGGTTCCTACAAGCTCGGGACCATGGATGGCCATCACCTACCCAATAACTGGAACATCACCCATTTAAAACGATATTATTGCTAAGGTATGATTTTTTTTTCTTTCTTATGTATTTATACCTCGTGCCTTGAAACTAACATTTGCAGGCAGTATCAAGAAGACGGTTCCCATCTCTGAAAACACAAGTTGCACTCTTTTCCTATGACCGGTTTTTCCCAAAGGGTTTTTCGGCAAGGTTTTTAATGAGGCAACAAGAAAATCGTGTTCACGCATATTGTAAGGGCCAACCTCGGTAGAAGGGTACGTTAATGTAAGGGTCGGATGACCGATTAAGGTCACGGCCATGTAATTGCTTCTATTTTTTGCCCAAAACAACTGTATGTATCCGTTTGAAATAAACTGATTTCTTTCGCACTATTGCCTTGATTTTATAGGCTAAGGCCCAATTTCGAGTTCATTACACTCACGGACATGAAGCTTATTTTGCAAAATCAAAATGGCTAAGTTCGATCTTATAGGCTAAAGGCCCAATTTCGAGTTCATTGTGCTCGAGGACATACAGCTTATTTGACTAAGTCCGATTTTATAGGCTAAAGGCCCAATTTCGAGTTCATTATGCTCGAGGACATACAGCTTATTTGGCTAAGTCCGATTTCATAGGCTAAAGCCCAATTTCGAGTTCATTACACTCACGGACATCAAGCTTATTTTACAAAATTAAAATGGCTAAGTTCGATCTTATAGGCTAAAGGCCCAATTTCGAGTTCATTATGCTCGAGGACATACAGCTTATTTGGCTAAGTCCGATTTTATAAGCTAAGGCCCAATATTGAGTTCATTACACTCACGGACATGAAGCTTATTTTGCAAAATCAAAATGGCTAAGTTCGATCTTATAGGCTAAAGGCCCAATTTCGAGTTCATTATGCTCTAGGACATACAGCTTATTTGGCTAAGTCCGATTTTATAGGCTAAGGCCCAATATTGAGTTCATTACACTCACGGATATGAAGCTTATTTTGCAAAATCAAAATGGCTAAGTTCGATCTTATAGGCTAAAGGCCCAATTTCGAGTTCATTGTGCTCGAGGACATAGAGCTTATCTGGCTAAGTCCTACCTTATAGGCTAAGTCTGATTTCAAGTCCATTATACTTGGGTACATGAGGCTTATTTTACAAAATCAAAGAGACCAAGTCCGTTTTTTAGGCCAAGGCCCGTCTCGATTTTAATTATGCTCGAGGACGTACAGCTTATTCGGCTGAGTCCGATCTCGAGGCTACGGCCCCCGTCAAGTTCGATCACGCGCAAGAATGGTTTATTTGGATAAAGGCTGACTTCTCGACAAGCTTGTGCGTGCGAGACCGATCAAGTCATAGGCCTGAGCCGCGTAGCCCGAAATTTAGTTTTCCAGGAACAACCCTCGGAAAGTAAAACAATCCAAACAAGATGAAAAAGAAAGAGGATATTTTTCATATATATGTACATACAAAAGCAAAATAACGAAAATTGAAGGAAAAGTCCTAGTCAAGATCCTCTTCCTCCTCTTCATCCGGAGACGCCCTTTTTTTCTGCCTCGGCTTCTAGTCTCTTCGCCTCCTCAATATCACCAGCAAGATCGAAACCTCGAACTTGCAGTTCTTCGAGGACCAAAACACGGGTTTGGCACCGTGTATAGTCAGCCAGTACCTTCGACTCCTCACGGGCAGCCTCGGCATCGGCTTTATATTGGGCCACTTCGGCTTTAAAGGTGTCAGCCTCGGATTTCGCCTTTTGGAGTTCGTCCGCAGGACATTTTGATCCATGGCAAGCGCCTCGACTTAGGACTGAAGGTCACCAGCATTCTTGGTCAAAATCTCTTTCTCCAAAGCCAATTGCTCAGCTCGGACCTTGTACCCCCTGGCCTCATCCACCTCTGCTCGAAGGCGGTCGGTTCGGTCCAACTGCTGCTCCATCTTTGCAGCCATACCATCTCTTTCTTTGCACACCGAAACCAGCTCAGCTCGAAGGGTAGAGATATCCCCTTCTAGTTATTGACGAAGTTGCATCTCCGCTTTCCTTTTCCGAAGGAAAAATTCGTGGTGAAGCACCGAAGACTATATAAACCAAAAGGAAAGGCAGACAATAAGTCAGGGGAATGGAAAAAGTTGGAAAAGATTTGGAAAGAACGATTACCTTATTTAAAGCTTGCTGTGCTTCGTTAAACAAGCACGCATCCTCCACCGCGTCCATTGCGGCTTGGTCCTCATCTGTTACCAAACATCAAAGGTAACTGGCCACCCCCACGGGTGCGGAGATAACCCTCGTGTCTTCGGGTACGACAAATTTTATCACCCTCTTCCGATATGGATCGAGGCTCGGAGCGGGAAATGTGTTGGTCAACCCGAGATCGGCAGTTACCTTGCTCGATTCGAGGGGAAGGGCTTTTCTTCGGCACGTCAAGCCCGAAGGTATCCGACGATGGTACACCATTGAAATAATGGTCAAAAAGACCCCCCAATGCGTGACCTTTTCCTGGGGAGGGAAGCCTAATATTTCGAGCTTCATTAAAGAACGATTTCGAAAAGGTAGGAGAATACACCATATCTGGGGGGTCAGGAATCCCTTGCGCCGTCGTCCCGGTCACGACGAGACCCTCTATCTCGGATCCGTGGGTCGGGGATTTACCGGCTGCCGGTGTGGGGGCTGTCCGCTCACGTCTCAAAGATTCAATTTCGTCAGACTCATCGGAGCCGGCATCCAACCGAATGACCCTTTGTCTCCGGGCTATGGATTTCTTTGGCTTTTTATTCTGACCGGCCTCGGCCAAGCTCGGGCCTTCTTTCCTTTTCTCCTTTACCGGCTCTGGAACGGGGAGACGCTTCGGAACACTTCCGACGGGCATCTCCGGCCTCAATTCAACGTCTCTCGACAATCCTGTAAAAAGGAAAGAAGGAACCGATCAACAACGGTATAGCACGCGAAGTATCGGAATTGAAAAACCTTACCATGATTCTTTGCCTCCCACATGCCCTTCGATATCTCACGCCATGAGCGTTCGGCGTAGCTCCTTTGGGCCACTAACTTTCGAACCCACTCTTCGAGGTCGTTAATTACGGCCGACGCTTCGGCGGTAGCTATGCGTCGAAGGAAATCCAGTTAGGAGAAGCAACGAGGGATAATAAAAAAGATATATACAATGAACCGACAACAACGTGCAATCAACCCTTACGTGTCATGTTCCATTTTTCAGGGAACGGCATCTCATCGGCAGGGATCAGGTCCGATGTCTTCACCCTTACGAACCGGCTCATCCAGCCCCGGTCTCTGTCCTCGTCGATACTTGAGAACGGGGGCTTGCTCGCCCTACGTTTGAGTTTTATTAACCCCCTCGGAAAATTCGGGGGCTATACAAGCACATCAAATGGTCTAGGGTAAAAGGTTGCCCCCCGGCTTTTTCCACAAAAAAGCGGAAAAGGCGAAATTATACGCCAAATAGAGGGGTGGACTTGCCCTATTGTAACGTTGTACCTCTTGCAGAAGCCTACAACAATAGGATCTAAAGGCCCAAACGTAAAAGGATAGGTATATACATTTACATAACCCTCTACGTAGGTTGTAATCGAATCTTCGGAGGAAGGGATTATCACTTCCTTATCTCCCCAGTTACACTCCGTTTTTACCCTGTCAACCACTTCTTCAGTGATAGAACTCATGTACCTACTCACCGGTTCACCCCGGCCCCGGCCAGGGCCCGGAGGAGGCTTTCTCTACCTTGAAGTCGAATCCGATAGAACACCCGACTGGCATAAATGCTTTCAAAGGGGGCTCATTTGTAACTTTCTCCACGGCGGCTTGAGCAGCGCTTCCCCCCCCCTCGACGGAGTGAGAAGGGGAAGATTGTTGGTGTTGAGGGACTCCTTTAGATGTTTTAGCCATTGGGGCCACTGGAGAAGAAGTTAGAAGAAAGGGACAAATTGGTGGAGATTGATGAAGAGGGAAGCGGTTCAAATAAAGCAGGTATGAAAGAAGAACAGAGGAAGATGAAGATGACCGAATGAAGAAAGGATCGAGAAAGTAAAAAAGGAGAGGTTCGAGGGGCGGTATATCAAGCAGCGGCGGTTCGAAAAACGAGGAAAGGAGGCATTTAATGAATGGCAGAAGTTTGTCGCGAATTGACCTCTAAAAAGACCTCTTCCTTGGTTAAAACGCATCACAACGCTGACGTCACCAGACAAAAAGGACGGTCAAACTTACACCTAGTTTTTAGAAAAGCGGTGGCGGCTCATTTCGTCCTTTGTCGATATCTTCCAAAGGACGAGGGGGCTATCTGTGTGTGGCAAAATCAGCTTTCTTATGAAGGAACAGATCGAGGTTGAATCTCGAAGCCGAGATCATACGTCCCGTGTTCGAGGTCAGAACCACATGATCGACGATCGAACCGACATCCCGTATCGGTGAGAAATGGAGGATCGATGATCGAACCGACATCCAGTATCGATATCGGAACCATACGATCGACGCTCAGACCGATATCCGATGTCGAGCTCGGAACTGGAGTTGAGGCCAGATCCGATGTGGTGATCGATGGGTCACTTCGAACTCCACCTCGTGATGGTCGATATGTCCGTTGCGCCGACTTACATTCAAAAGCCAATAACACTGTTCTGACTGTACCTTGCGTGCAGACCCCTCACCTAACCTGCAATATTTCTGCCAACTCTGCAGGACGTTTACCAAACGTGCGTGGGTTTTACCCACTACGCAAGGACACTATAATGATTGTAAAGGACACCACGTGGGCAACTGGGGGGGGGGGGGTAGATTTTTTCCTATATATACGTACTGATGCACTGGGTTGTAGGGGGGATGGATTTTTTCTGTAGCTGAAAACAAGAAACAAAAGGCAATATACTGACTACCTAGTTTGGCAATTGTAATCTCTCTCTCAAGTATTATATCCTTTCTCTCTTATCGTATACTTGTTTGCAATCGAATTCGTCACTTACTTATCGTTTCCCACGCTCAAAATTCAATTGATTTGTTTCCAAATTTTGGGGCAAACATATATATATATATATATTGAATTTACAGTTCCTTTGGCTATTTGCTTAATCTTGCTATTGGCTTCCCAGTATAATACTTTATTTGAGCAAGGTTCATCCATTGTCACCATATGAAACGATCACTCCTTTACCGAGGTGATCCCCTTGCGTTAAATGAACCTTCATTTACACATCAAGCTTACCGTTTGATTAAAAAACATTACAAGAAGCAAAGTAATTCAAACTAAATTAAAAAAAAAAAAAAAAAAAGACTTTGCTGATGATTAAACTACAAAATTTCTTTATATAAGAAGAAAGAAAGAAAGAAAGAAAGAAAGAAATGTAGAGTATCTCTAACCAATTCAAACTTGTTTTGCATCATATTTTTAAATGTTAATTTCTAACATGGACGAGTCAAGCTGCTTACTTCATAATTAATCCTTTTTACTTTCATGCTTTGGACGTGAAATCTCCATTGAAACATGTTTACTATGTTTAGCAAATGCAAAAATAGGGAAAAGCACTTGTTTGTTATATTATTCGGATTCTTCAAAAATATTACTTATCATACTTGTGATGAATATACCACTTTTAAAGGAATCAACAGGCATTGACAAACATTTTGAGTCCGAGCACAGAGCTTATTTGGTGGATGCACAATAGTGCAGATAGAAGGAAAATGGGCAGAGAAGTAGAAAAGACCTGTTGAGGTGCACTGTAGCCATAAGGGAAGCGAAAGACATCGCTATCAAGAGGCATATCCTCACTGCTTTCCACCTTCCTAACATAACTGTTGGTGATTCCTCTTGCAACAACATAGAACCACGAAATACCCATTAATTTTCTTTTTCCTCAACCTCACAGGACCAACTTGATATTATATATATATATATCGACGTGCATAAAGTAAGCCAGAGTTAAAAGGCGAGCTATCACTTACAGGTTCGGCCGAACTCAATAACTTTAATTCAAATTTTATATTTATATTAGTAAATTCACTAAATATATATAAAAATTAGTTAGAATCCAATTACTAATTAAATCGATGTCATAAAGTTCGAATCCTAGCTCTAATATAATTGCTTGTTCGATTGGTTATAAGAGAATTGGTAATTGAGATAGGTTGGGGAGTGAGTGCTCAACTCATGTAACTCAAAACTATTTTTTTTTAAAAGATTCTCCTTTCACTATAAAATTAAATTTGCTTGAAAAGGATTTACTCTGTAATAATATATATATTCTTGTCGAGACATTCTTACAGATTTAACAAAGAATTTGGGCAAATATATAAATCCAATATAACTATATATGTTGGATGGACTTACTTGAATTATACTTGGATGTATGGTCGCCCTAATATGGCGTTGTATGTTGTGTCCTGGTCCATGATGTGGAACGTGGTCTTTAGAGTGATGCCACGCACCAGGACGGGGAGTGTGATCTCGCCAGATGTTCGTTCAACTGCATTGTTAAAGCCTATTAGTGTGATGCAGCGTGGTACTATCTTGTCCTCGAGTAAGACTGGCTAATGGTCCGGTTCTAACCGGACCGGACCGGTTAGAACCGGACAAAATACACGAGGGGGGGTTGGGGTCCGGTCACGAAACGGCTCAAGGATTTAAAACCGGACGAACCGGTACTGTTTGGGGCCCGGCCCGGACCGGACCGGAAATACTGGCAGCTTCTTCCTCTTTAAATTATAGCCGTTGCCAACGGCTATATTGATGAAATAGCCGTTGGGCAACGGCCAAAAACGGCTCTTTGCACCATAACCCCCCCATAACCCCCCCTAACTATTTTTTCTTATAAATACCCTATTATTTCATCATATTATTCACAAAAATCATCAAACTCTCTCTAATTCTCTCAAAATCATCTACAATATTGTTATTTTGTTACATTGGCTACTTGTGTAAAGTTTAACTTCTACAATTTTGGCTATTATTTATCAAGTGTTACTTGGAGTTGCTAAATTGCTATCAATTGAAGCTTCAAGTTTCAACTTGATTTCATTTATTTGCTTATTGCTATAAATTATAGTTACTCTTTAATTATACTTTTGTGAAATATTTATTTTATTGGTTGTTATTTTATAAAGTTTGAAACTAATTGAAACTTTGTAAAAATATTATATAGTAACTTCTTTAATTCTAATTATAAGTTATATTTTTCAAAACTTATAATTTCCTTCTACTACACTACTACAAAATTTATAATTTTACTAACTTTGAACATATTTAAAGGTTTGAAATTTGAATCAAATATTATAAAGTTTGAAACTAATTGAAACTTTGTAAGAATATTATATAGTAACTTCTTTAATTCTAAAATTCGGATTTGAAACATAATTTTCAATTATTTATAAAGTTAAATAAATGAGTCAATGGAAACTAATTATTAAAAAAAAAATCAAAAAAAGTAGAATAAACCGGCGACCGGATCGGATCTGACCGGTATACCGGCCACCGGTACCGGTCCTGGTCTGGTCTAGCGAGATTTAACCGTTGAGTCTGGACCGTTTGGGACCGGTTTGGTCCGGTTTTGGACATAGTAATGGTACCGGACCGGACCGGACCCGTAGCCAGCCTTATCCTCGAGTTTCATTTGTGTGAGTACTTGGGGATGGATAATACACGCGCCGCTTCCATCATCTACCATAATTCTTCTTACGTTGGTGTCTAAGATTCATAAACTAATAATGAGAGCGTCATAGTGAGGGAAAGCCAAACCGTCGGTAGCTGACTTATCGGACGTGATACTTTCTTCGAGTCCATCATATCGTTCATGGGTGATTGATCGTTTGAGCTTGTGGTTTGCGGTGAACTTCACAATGTTGATGGAAGCATCATCCCCGCCATCGATGATCATGTGGATGGTGCGAGCTAGTGAGGGCGGGTTCGATGGCCCTTGATGTTGTTCGCGTCCTTTGGCAAAATTGGTCCTTCCCCGATCGCTCAGCAATTCTTTGAGGTGTCTCTGTCGCAGCATGTTTACGACCTCTTATCTTAGGACAATGCAATCTTCGGTTTTCTGTCCTCGTTCTTGATGGAACTTGCAGAGGATATCTGATTTTCTGGTATTCGGGTCTGACCTCATCTTTTGTGGCCACTTTACCTTTGGTCCGAGCTTCTCCAAGGCATAGACGATCTCTGTAGGTGACACGCAGAATTGTGAGCGGATAGTAAAGGGGGCATACCTCACTCATTCCAGTGAGTCCATGTTCTTGATCGGGGTGGGCCTTCTTCATGGCGAGATGAGGATACAGCGGTAGTTCTAACACATAGGAGATGTCGTTCCCGGTTTGGCCGTGGGGCCTCTGGATCTCTTCTGATATCATTTCTCCGATTTTTTCTGGATTCTACTTGTACTGAGGTTAGTCGATGAGTCGGCCCATTGAGGTCCTCTTTGTCTGCTCAAACTTCGAGCATAATATGCATTATGTTTTTCGTCCCAATTTGTTGGGGGATATTTCATAAGACGACTTAATAATTTTCTTGTCTCCCTTGGACCATTTCTGTTCAGCTCATTTTGAAAAGCAGCTACTGACATTCCTTCCGATACATTGGGCAAAGTCATTCTTACTCGATCGAAACGGGCGAGTAAGTCCCTCAGTCCTTCTCCCCGGGACTGTTTGATAGCAAAGATGTCATTTACTCTTGCCTCGACCTTCTTGGCCTAAGCATGAGCTGTCACGAACTTATTGGCCATTTCCTCAAAGGTCTCGATGGAACGTGCTGGCAATTGCTAGTACCAGGTTAATGCACCTCCTGTGAGGGTTTCACCGAATTTATTGAGCAGAATGAAGGATACTTATTCTTTGGCGAGATCATTGCATTTCACGACTGTAATGTTACGGGTCACATGATCATCGGGGTCGGTTGTGCTATCGTATATTTTCAGATAAAGCGGCATTTTAAAGGTCTTTGGTATGATGTGGGGTAGCGTTATCACTGTACGACGGCTCGACGAACCGACCGGCGTCTCTCTTCGACAATAACTTAGGAGTGCCCGGTATTTTATCGACCCTTTCTTGGTGCTCTCTCATTTGATCGCAAAGTGTCTTGTCCCCGTTTTCCATTTACTCTATCCTTTTTAGAATGGTTGTGAGAGCGTTGTCGCCTGCATTGTTAACAACCCTCCGAGTAATACTTGTCGTCGTGGGTGGAGGAGGAGGTTGATCATGTTGCTCGTCCACTAGTGGTGCGACATATGAAGGACGCTGTCCAGTGCATCAACTAATCAAGCCTCCAGGAGCTTCTTTATCACTGGTGGTGTCTCCTCTCCCACGGATGTGGAGGTTGTCTTGCCATGTGATTTTGTGATGCTGCAGTAGGGAGGAGGTGATCCATCTCGCCTAGGAGACGCGTTGGGCTTTGTGTCCTCGTCCACTGCTTCAAAACTTTCGTGGATGATGTCCATGAGGTTGGTTGGGAGGTCACTCATTATTCTCATTCTTTCTTCTCTGGTACCTGCCATGTTAGATCTATGCATTCATAGAGAAGAAGGTTCTTCTTTTTGTTTTTTATTTTTTTGTGTCAGTAACCAGTGGCGGTTGTAGATCTAGAAGAAACTAAAAGACTTAGCTAGAAAATCCCCACGGACGGAGCCAAATTATTGGACCAAAAAGTATAACTTTCTATTAAACTATTAAATTTATGTAACAAGGGGGTAAATCTAGTTAAGGATAATAACTCTAGACACAAATCTTGAAAACATACAGTAGATGGGTAGACCTCATGAGTGATTGATGACAATAAATGTAAAATATTCTCAAAAGCCTAAACATTAATGGAGATATAACTAACAATAAATAGCATTTCAGTAAATAGGGAGAAAGATTAACCCAATGATGAGTGGGTTGAATGAATAAAGATGAATGAAAGATAGGTCCAAGATTCGTATGAACAATTCTCGGATCTGGTGGAAAGGTGGGAATAATATGGACAAGAATCTTTATCAAAAGTTAGTCTTCGTATTTTTGCAAGAGAGAAAGTCTTATTCTCAAAAGTGTTCTTATCCAAAAATCTATTATTTTTCCTATCATTATCACTTCCTTCTATATATCTGGGGCCAGTTTCCTAGGAAACCCTAATAGTACAAATGTAGGGAATATCCACTAAAATATTCCTTTTTAGTATTCTGTCCTGACAAATTAGCCGTTACATGTCTTATCATCAATAGTCAATCTCGAACCTCGACCCTTGTTGACATCTCGACTGCGATCCCTATCAACATCTCGATTATGGCTCATGTCGGCACCTCGGCTAATGACTTCGCTTCATCTTGAGCGAGCTCGAACGACTCCTTCTCTAATGCCATGTTACGCTGAATATCCTAAGGACGAATTTTGGCGTATGCAGTACCTATACTTTCTAAGTAAAGAGCTAAATAAAGAAGATATAAAAGAGAAGAAAAAACTTCCTTATATCAAACTAATCACCGAAAAACATGCGTCTTCATATGCAATTTTACAACTAATAGTAATAGTTACTAATTTATACAAAGTGTATATATTATCAACTCCAGTTATATATATCTCCAATAAAACTAATGTAAAATGACTTGAAAGTGCAATATGTTTCGGACTATTAAAATTCCTATTTTTATCAAACTAATAAAGAGAATAAAGAAGATAAAAAAGAGAAGAAACGTTGAACGTTTATATCAAACTAATAAATACATGACATGTGTCTTCATAAGCAATTTTACAACTAATAGTAAGAGTTACTAATTAACAAAAAGTGTATATATTATCAACTCAATTTATATTTATCTTCAACAAAACTAATATAGAAAGATTTGAAACTGCAATATGTTTCGGACTATTAAAATTTCTATTTTGCTGGACCATTGGTTATAATTCCGCTGAAATTAACTATCCCCACACGCTTACCAAACAAGTCGCTATCTTTAGGTTTGATACGGTAATTTTTTCATATAAATATCAATCCCTGTATAATGGGGGGAAATATAATTTTTTTTCCACAAAATAGAGGGCTTAACTGCAAAAGTGGAAAATCGTGAGACGAATATAAGAAAAAGAGCCCGAAACGTCTGAAATTGATCACTTCCTTTGCTCACAAGTTACAAAGTGTAACAAAATCCAAACTCTCTTTTGACACACTGATCATGGGAAATACACTACAAAAAAACCAAGAACACGAATTGCCAGTGACAGAAGAACCAGATGAACCTCAATCATTCACCTGCGAAATTTGTGTTGAGCCTATGTTGTTACCCAACAAGAAATTCAAGAACCAAAATCGCTGTATTCATCCATTCTGTATCGACTGTATTATAAAATACATCTCCGTCAAGCTTGAGGACAACGTCGGGCACATTCCGTGTCCTTCTCTGGATTGTAACCAGTTTTTGGACCCAATCTCTTGTCGGAATCTCGTGGGTCCACAGCTGTTTGTTAAATGGTGCGACGTATTGTGTGAGTCCGCTGTCTTAGGGTTGGCTCAGAGTTACTGTCCGAATAGGAATTGTTCGGCTTTGATTTTGGATGAGTGTGGAGGGAATTCGAAGCGATCACAGTGTCCAAATTGCAAAAGGTTTTTTTGTTTTCAGTGCAAGCTTCCATGGCACGCTGGATTTCAGTGTGAAGAGAGTCTTGAATTAAGGGATAGAAACGACGTCGCTTTTGGTGTGCTTGCCGAGCTTAATAAGTGGAAAAGGTGCCCTCAGTGCCGCCGCTTTGTTGAAAAAACTGAAGGTTGCAAAATTGTTAAATGCAGGTAAATTACTTGCTGTTTACGTTCCTGTTCCCATTTTTCCCCATAAATTCTCTTTATCCTTTGGTTAGGGTAATATGTTAGTAATATAGAGGTATATGCAAAATTTAATCTTGTAGAAAACGAAGTAAAATCTAATCTGCATTGGGATGGATTATAACCTCTGGGGTTTTAATTATGTGGAAGTCTGATCTTTGCAATTTCTTTTGGTATTTAATGGCAAAATTTGCAAACACTGATAGTATATAGTGCTTCTTTTAAAATAATTTTTTTTGTTCGACCGGGGAATCAGGGATCGAGAAGGGGAAGCAGAAGAAGGACGTGTGAGAATTGAATGCACACCTATTTGTGTGAGAGACTCCACTAGACTGCAAGCCTTGGTGCGACAGTTCTTTTTGGTTGAGAAAAATCAGAGTGAAACAATCATGGAAATATTTAAGAGCCTGTTTGGCCATGAAAAAATTTACGTTTTTTTCGAAAATTTTTTTACTTTTTTTTAAAATCAGTGTTTGGCCATAAAATTTTCAAAAAGCTGTTTTTCAAAATTTTCACTCAGATTGCTCATAAAAATTCAAAAACAATCCAAAATTATATTAATGACTAAAACAACTCTAATTTTTAAATATCATTTTCACTTGAAAAAAAATTTCACTTTTTTTTCGAAATTTTACCATTCTTATGTCCAAACGCCCACTTAGCATATAGAATGGTGAAGGAGAAGGGGAGCCTTGGCGTAACTGGTAAAGTTGCTGCCATGTGACCAGGAGGTCACGTATCCAAGCCGTGAAAACAGCCTCTTGTGAAAACACCGGGTAATCTTGTGGTGCGGCGCTCCCCGGACCCCGCGCATAGCAAGAACATAGTGCACCAGGCTGCCTTTAATGGTTAAGGATCCGAATAGAGCTGATTTTTGGGATTGAGGCGTGAGTGATTTCTTGATAAGTTCTCTAACTCCAGGGGAAGTAACGCGGACAAAAAACTTGATTTTAAGGACTTACTATTAATCTATAATCTCAATTAACTGCTAGATTTATAATTGCTATAAATCGAGCAATTATAAATGTTCTATAAGGCTACATGTATGAAGGGTACAGGGAGTTGTTTGTGGAAGCATTCTGTAGTTTTCTCTGAGCGGACTCATATACCTCAAATATGAGCAAAAAAATTATCTGTAATATGGCCACTAATCTGGCTTGTTTTCAAGTGTTCATGTCATTTACCATGACATAATATCCACATTTGTTCTTATCATATGTGTCCCAATCGGGATTTATTTATCATATATGAATCTATTGGGGGTGGAGTTGTCTTAATGGGCAACAATGCTGCCTGCAAAGTTATTGGAAAAGGTACCGTCCGAATAAAAATGCACGATGGTGTGGTGAGAACTCTCACCAATGTTAGACATGTTCTTGACTTGGAGAAAAATCTAATCTCTTTGGGCACTATAGAATCTCTTGGGCGCAAGTACACAGGGAAGGTGGAGTTCTAAAAGTTTCTCTTGGTGCTCTGGTGATCATGAAAGTACGCAGATCTGGTACGTTGTATACTCAATTGGGATCTACTGTTACAGGTTCTGCTGCAGTTTCAATATCAGATAAATCAAATTCTGACATCACCAAATTGTGGCATGTGCTATTGGGGCATATGAGCGAAAAAGGTATTTCCATCCTCAGCAAAAGAGGTCTCTTATGTGGTCAAAGTATCGAAAATATGGAGTTCTGTGAATATTGTGTGTTCGGGAAGCAAAAAAGAGTCAGCTTCAAATCTTCAGCGATTCATAGAACAAAAGTTATTTTGGATTACAATCATTCAGATCTTTGGGGTCCTTCGCGTACCCCATCAAAAGGTGGTACAAGGTATATTTTAACTTTCATTGATGATTATTCAAGGAAAGTTTTGGTTTATTTCCTGAAAAATAAAAGTGATGTTTTCTTAAATTTCAAACAATGGAAAGTTTTGATTGAGAAGCAAACAGGAAAACAGGTTAAGCGGCTTAGAACAGATAACAGCTTGGAATTTTGTAATGATAAATTCAACGAATTTTGCAAGAATAAAGGAATTGCTCGACATCGTACTGTGAGAATGACACCTCAGCAAAATGGTGTGGCAGAAAGGATGAATAAAACTCTTTTGGAAAGGGTTCATTGCATGATTTCAAATGCTGGATTGACAAATGTCTTTTGGGCAGAAGCTCTCTCTTTAGCTTGTTATATTGTCAACCGAGCTCCTTCTGCACCTTTCAACTTTAAGACTCCAAAGGAAATGTGGTCAGGTTCTCCTGCTAATTATTCTGATTTAAAGATATTTGGTTGCCCTGCATACATGCATGTAAATGATGGAAAATTAGAGCCAAGGGCTAAAAAGTGCATTTTCCTAGTGTATGCATCTGGGGTATCCTAATCCCATGGCACCAAAATTTATAATTAGCAGAGATGTAACCTTGATGAATCCTCTATGTTACATTCTAGAAAAGGGTATTCTAGTTCTTGTAATACAGATAAAGGAAAGAGTACACAAAAATAGGTCGAGGTTGAAATTGACATTCTTTCTAGCCAAGCTCATCAACTTTGGAGCAAAATACATGGAAACTCCTGAAGTTGAGCCAGAAGCTGAAATTCCTGAAGTTGAACCAGAAGAAGAAGAGTATTCTATAGCCAAACATAGACCAAGAAGAGAAGGTAAACAACCATTAAGGTTTGGAGATTATGTTGCATTTGTTTTTTCAGTTGCACAAGAAACTGAAGAAATTGGAGAACCATCAAAAGATTCTGAAGCAGTTTCTGGTGCTGACTCAGCCAAGTGGCTGATTGCAATGAATGAAAAAATTGAGTCTCTCCACAAGAATGGTATTTGGTCTCTTGTGAAGCCGCCATTAGAAAAAAGAATTATTGGTTGCAAATGGGTCTTCAAGAAAAAGGATGGCATTCCAGAGGTTGAAAATGCGAGGTATAAGGCACGATTAGTTGCAAAGGGCTATAGTCAGGTACAAGAAGTTGATTTTAATGATATTTTCTCGCCTATTGTTAAACATGGCTCTATTCGTGTCTTGCTTGCCTTAATTGCCATGTATGATTTGGAATTAGAACAACTTGATGTTAAGACAGCTTTCTTACATGGCGAACTTGAGGAACAAATATACATGCATCAATCCGAATGATTTGAAATTGAAGGAAAAGAAGATCATGTTTGCTTGTTGAAGAAATCCTTGTACGGATTAAAGCAGTCTCCAAGACAATGGTACAAAAGGTTTGATCCCTTTATATTGAGTCATAGTTATTCGAGGAGCATGTATAATAGTTTACTTTCGGAAGTTAAATAATGGTTCATTTGTGTACTTATTACTTTATGTTGATGACATGCTCATTGCTGCTAAGGATTTAACAAAAATTCACAATTTGAAAAGTCAGCCGAAAAGTGAACTTGAGATGAAAGATTTGGGAGCAGCTAAGAAAATCTTTGGCATAGAGATCAAAAGAGATCGAAAAGTCAACAGGCTATTCCTGACCCATAAGAAGAATTTGGAGAAAGTCTTGGAGAGGTTTGGCATAAAAGGTGCTAAACCAGTTAGTACCCCTCTTGCTGGTCATTTTAAGTTATCAGCTACTCAGTCCCCGCAGTCAGAGGAAGAAGAGAGATACATGGCACAGGTTCCTTTTTCCAGTGCAGTCGGCAGTATTATGTATGCAATGGTTTGTACACGTCCAGACATTTCACAAGCAGTGAACGTGGTAAGCCGGTATATGGCTTATCCTGGTAAAGTACATTGGCAGGCTGTAAAATGGATTCTCAGATACTTGCGAAGTACTTCAAACGCATGTTTGAAGTTTGGGTGAAATACTAACACTTTGGTTGGTTTTGTAGACTCAGGTTATACTGGTGATCTTGACAAAAGAAGATGCTATGTATTTTGCATTGGTGGTTGCACTATTAGTTGGAAAGCTATATTACAACATGTAGTAGCTTTATCTACTACCGAATCAGAATATATGGCAGTGACCGAGGCGATCAAAGGAGCTTTATGGTTGAAGGGTCTATTTGCGGAGCTCAGTTCACACCAAGTTAATATTACCATTTTCTGTGATAGTCAAAGTGTCATTCGCTTGACTAAAGATCAGATGTATCAGGAAAGGACGAAGCACATTGATATAAAGTATCATTTCATTCGAGAAACCATTGCTGAAGGAAAAGTCTCTTGTTGAGAAGATCAACACTAGAGACAATCCTGCTGACATGTTCACAAAATCTCTTCAAGTGTTCAAGTTCAAGTTTTGTCTGAATTTGATTGGCATTTATGAAGAATGATTTTGCCCATTGGGGCTGTTGCGGAGAAAGTGAAACAAATGTACTATATATAAGTCAAAATTAGGCCAAGGTGAAGATTTGTAATAAGGCCATTAATTTGGCTTATTTTCAAGTGGGGATCAAGTCTTCATGACATTTGTCATGACATAATATCCACTATAACACAATTTGTGGACCAAGTTTTCATGACATTTCCCATGACATAATATTCACTATAAGATCAAGGATTTCTTGCTATAAATAGAGGAGCTTCTACTCATTTGAGAACACGCCAATTCAAGAGCTTTTCACTCGTCTTTCTTTCTCTCCTTTATTTCATTATAGAGTATTTTGTAAGAGAGTGAGTGTTGGGAAACACTTGTGTGAACCTTTTCTTTGGAGCGATCTTGTGAGGTTATTCTCTTGGGTATTTGAGATTAATTAGAGTATTTACTCTAATTTTGTACTCTTGTTGGTATAAGAAATTTGCTCCTTTCCGCTTGTGGACGTAGGTCACCTTGATCGAACCACGTTAAATTTGTGTCTTCTTTATCTTCTTTAATTTCTTTAATTGCCGTTATTATCAACTTGCATTGTCTTTGTTATTGTCATTATAACATTGTTTGACTAAATTCCGCACTACCGATTTCCCGATCCTAACATTATCTTATTCATGTTAAGAAAGTAATATGAGCAGAAAATTATCTAATTTATCACTAAAGCCACTTACTTGAGATTAAGCTGCCAAGCATTCTCAATTGCCACTTATCTGAAATTTCAATTGCTATATTTTGCTCTGTTCACATTGGTAGGTGTTTATGACCATTGAACGTTATAGGTGGTCGCTTAAGTTTTGAATCCCCTAAACTAAAGCATGTATCAACTATGTTGATTTCCCAAATTTAGTCTTGTTAGTGGTCCAATCAATTTTCCCATTATTTGACGGACTTTTTCTTAGCATGTTTTTCTAAGAATTAAGCTCTAATTGTTAATGGTCCAATCAATTTATTTCCTCACAATTAGAATGTTTATCATTTTATTTATTGTTATTTACTTTCGTCGGGAACGAACGTTCGAGAAAGTAGCGTCTATGAACATTCGAATTTCGATTTCATCTTCCAGTAAAAATTACTTCTAGAAAGAAGAAAAAAGAGCCTATGAAGCCAAATATAAGATATGGGAGGAAAAGAAGCTGCTCATTAGATAAATGATTTCAACATACCTGAGTTTTTAGGTGCTTAATTTGTTTGTTCTCATGAGCCGAGAGTTCATTGGAAACAGCCTCTCTATCTTCGTTGGGTAGGGATAAGATCTGCGTACACAGTACCTTTCCCAGATTACACCTGTGGAAATATACTGTTATTGTTTTTGTTGTAGTTCTCATGATTCTGCTATTTGCGTATCTTATCATAATTTATTGTACTCTCATGCATTTCTTCCATTCTTCTGGTTTTGTTCAAGGCCTTGAGTAAGATGTAACGTTATATGAATTTGATTGATATTTTCACACCTGTGCTCTTCTGTTCAGAACTGCACTCTTTTTGTAATTCAACTTTCAAGTGTTTTACTTTAATCTAATTCTATATTCATCTGAATGTAGGTGTGGTGCTGGTTTCTGCCACAACTGCGTAAGACGAGTTAATCATCACTGGTGTCATTGTAATTCTGCTTCCATACAAGCCTTCTACTGTTTTGTAGTTATTGCTTTCATATATTTCTTTTTCATCTTTTTGATTCACTAGATTTGAGGTAAAAAGTAGACTCTTTAAACATTTACTTTGTGGAGGTATAGTTAAGACATGCAACGACATTTTGCTATGTGTCAGTTTATGCACCTGAGGCAAAGAAAACAACAAAAACAGGAATTGTATAGATGGAATCCAAGTATAGTTAAGTTCTCATAAATTAGAGCTTACTAATTGAAATCGTTTCAAAAGTTGGCTATGACTTTCTGTTGCTGCAAGTTTGCTTCAAACACAGTTCTTATGTCAGTTCCCCAGTTTCTTCCACGCTTTCGCAATTCCATCCGTTAAAGTGGGAAAGAGGATTTACTGCTCAGTTAGTTTTTCATTAGTAGTTGGGCATGATTATTATCTTTTTGTTTTGAATAAGCAATCCCCTGGAATAATTATACCGTATCTCCGTGTTGTTTTATACCGAATGCAATGTGAAATGACACTACATGCATTAAAAAATTTATTTTTGATATTGGTGGTGTTCGTGCCATCTTGCTCACACATCAATTATTCAATCGAGTACCTGCTACCTTTAATCAACACATGTAGTAACTAACTTTGCCACTAAGGTCAATCATCCCTCCCAGATATAAGAACACTACAATCCCGGGATAACTAATTCAGGATTAGTTATACCACGATTCTATTCCAATCAAATCTGGATCTTAAATTTTATCCTAAGATTAATTATCCCTTATCCCTCGTACCAAATGAGTCCTTAGAGGCTTGTTTGGACCTGGTTTTGTTCAGAATGGGTGGCTAACTGCTACTGGGAAGTACTCTGTGAGTAATGGTTATAAGTGGAGAATGGGGGATAAGGAGCTATAGCCCTGGGGGAGATGGGTATGGAATAGAGTAAAGGGAATATGCCCAAACACAGCTTTATTTGTTGGTTGACTTTGCACAAAAATTTTTTGACCAAAGACAGATTATACAGACTTGGTATAAGTCAAGAACTGGATAGATAGGATAATTAGTTAGTCTTCTTTGATGCTGTTAGTTTTCATTTGGATTTGTATAGATAATATATATAGCAGAAGAGATAGAGAGGAGGCTAAATTGAACTTGTTTGTGGAGATTAATAATACATTTTTTCTTTCACCCAAGAAAAAACTGTTTTTCCACTAAGGTATAGGAAGATGATATATTGTTATTTCCCATATATTTCTACTAAATGTTCGTATTCTTTATTTTGGTATTTATAAGAAATTTCTTAAATAAACTTTTCTCATTTAGAAAAGAATTCAACTGTTTTTGTATTAAATCTCAAGTTTTCCTATACATCAGTTTAGTTACCCACTTAATATCATTATTTAATTGAATAATTAGAATCGATTATAATAAAACAAACAGTGCAGGGATAAAGTTACATAATGCAGGTCAAATTAAAGGTATTTTTGAAAAAGTATGATGAACCAATATCTTATACTAGCACAAGTCTAAACTCTAGCGAATCATCATATCATCGTACTATATTATAAGTGGGAAGCTCCAAAGTAAAAGTTAAAAGACCATAACGCCATAAAAATTTCAAACGACCATTTTACCTTTCATTTAAACACTACTTTTTGTATCAAAATGTAAATATACATTCAAATAAATACTATTAAGTAAAAGTATTCTACACACCTAATAATGTGAACTCTAAGGTAGAGGAAGAGCCTATTTATCAACTTCACATTTATGTTGATTATTGAATGAACAGCAGTTATACCTCATTTTTGTTGGATCCTTAGACTAACTCTTTTTAGGGGTTGAATTTCTTTTTCTTATAATAATATTGTACAATGTATGTGTAATTAGTAAGTGATAGTGAGAAATCTAACAGCCACATTATCTTTTGGACAATAGTGAGAAATATAACAGCTATGTTGGTGACTTTTCCACTACTAAATTAACTTTTCTGCTACTCCTTAATCAACCATTCATGAAAATTCGGCCCATATATATGCATTTGTAATGCATTTACGATCTTTTCTTTCTTAGCACTTGCAGTGGAGGTGCCAGTTGCAGCAGTCAAATTAGGTCCGTCTATTTACTTTTCGGTAATTCATTTTACCTAATTCTCTTGTTTACTAGAAATAAAATAGATGTACTATATTTATTTTATGGAGTCATCTTATCTGAACATTTTTACTGTACATTATGTGTTAGAGCATTTGAGCTGTAATTTATGTTAGAAATCACGTTTAGGATATATGTTGGCACGATTGGGACCCACAATGATCGTTCTTTGCTGTTAAGTTATTTGCTTAATTGCAATTATGTACTCGGTCACATTCATTATTTCATATTTAGCAAAGTTTATTGATTTTACTCACTATATTAGTGTCCTTTTATCTTTTTTTGGCCGAAGTATGGTTGCCCAAGTCAGCTGGACAACCCACATTTTTTATGTAATTCTTGTAGGAATGGTATCCTTTTGCATAGCTTTTGGAGTTTCTTTTCTTTTATTTTTATTGTACTTTATTGATGTCAATTGCTTTGTGCTTATATATAATTTACCGAGAAGCTACAACCAAACATTGGTTCTGATCTTGAGAATGGACAAAATGAGTACAAATATTTTGCATGTTTATTTCTATATATTATTGGGATCAAAGAATACATGAATAGAAAATAAAGCATTTTATTCTTCTCATGTGACTTCTAGGGATTATATAATAGCTACTTTTACAGTCCACCTTCTGGTGAAGATATAGGTTTTTATCATTTCTTGATTGGAGTAATGTATATAATGAGATTAAATTCTCTGTTGCACAATTGGCAAGCATTAAGAGATAACGATCTTGTTGTATTTTATCATTTTAAGTATCATTTTAAGCGTATAACATTGTTCCTTCCTCGAATTAATTAGTATGTTCTTAAATTATTTATTATCGAATTCATTGATCGGCCAGCCTTTCTTGTAGATGTCGATGCAGCTAAGAAATAAAAAAGGACGATGAAGGGGGAGCTAGCTTCAGTAGAAGTAGGGGCAGGAAATTCAATTAATCGAAATCTAGAAGGTGAAATTTCACCTCTACTTCAGAAGTAGATTTCTTCCTCCTCCTTGCTTGAAGCTCTGTCAATATCCTTCCAACCGCGAAATTGAACACAAGACTGACTTCGACCAGGTTCTTTTATCAATCTCCTGGCCCTTACTTAACTCCTAGTTCCGTAAACCGTACCCGATGATATTCAGAGATGAATATAGACCCATCGGGCAAGGATAATCATTCTGATCCTGTGAGAAGTGGCGACCATTCTCAAGAAACCAAAAAGAATTCAAGACTTGATTATCTGCATTTGAAAAATCGATCGTATATACAAAACCAAATTTAATCGCTTCCCATATCAATGCATGAGTTTAATGATGAAGTCTGGTACAAGGATTGGAGGAGCTTGGTACAATGCAAAGTTATTATAATTTTGTGGAAAAAGAGAAAGGAATTGTCAAACATCGTCACC
This sequence comes from Nicotiana obtusifolia, assembly GCA_002018475.1. Lineage (NCBI taxonomy): Eukaryota > Viridiplantae > Streptophyta > Magnoliopsida > Solanales > Solanaceae > Nicotiana > Nicotiana obtusifolia. The sequence continues at coordinate 150,660 of MCJB01018815.1, read as the reverse complement.
AACTATGGGAAGAACTCCTTGAAATTTTCATATCGATACTTGACCAGTTTTTTCAAATGTCAGTATTTTTTAAAGTAAGTGATTAAATTTTTTTCTTACTTTTGTTGGTAGTTTGATATAGGTTTCTTCTACCTGTAAGGGGATTTATTTTATGGTGTTGTTTTTTGTGGCTTAAGAATTAATTAGGTTCAAAGATACAAATGCATATTCTTATGCTTATTTCTTCTTTCTGACTCTTATTTTCCTCATTTTATGTTGGTAGAATGTGTTGTGGGTATATTGAATTTCTTGTGAAGCCTTTCTCTTTATTAGGAAATTCTCTCTTCAATTTACTTTATTTTATTATTGGAGACATATCACAATTTAAGTATATGATCTTTTTGAAGTTAAATCGCATATGGATTCTTCTTTTAATGATAACTAATATTTTTTATTTTTATAACTTAAACATACTTTTTAATAGTATTTATGTGATTTTGTAAAACTTTGTAACACTGATAAGGGCTAAACGCGCAACGCGCGTGTCCAGCAACTAGTAATCCTATAACTATTAGACATTGTACTATGATCTTTGTATTATAATTCGCGAATAATTTTTCCAGAAATGGAACATCCCTTTTGTTTTTCTTGTCAATATAATCTGTTTGGTGCTGTATCAATAGGTTGGTTTTCTGGGAAAGTTGAATGATGTAGTTATGGAATTGGCTTATGTAAGCCAAAGAGGTAATTGAAATTTCGTGGAAGCTGTTTTAACTGCTGACTAATTTATGACGACCTCTATAGGTTGTATCAATTAATCAACTATAAAAAATTTGACTAATTTCCGTATTAAAATTTCGATAGGAGTTCCACATTTGGTAAGTTAAAACATACTAAATTGTGTTTGATGTAAAGTGTTTAAGAGATTAAATACGGGAGAGTACTATCTTTCCCATTTTACGGAGCTTAAGAAATTAAATATGTGTAAGTCAAATGTTTATCTTTGGCTTCGGATAACAATTAAATTTGTACGTGATTTTAAGTACATATGATTTGGTTTGATACAAATAAGGGATAATAAAATAAAGACTAAATTCAGTAAATAAATTGAGAGAGAATGCAAACCACAAATCTAGAATAGCTTGACCTTGATTGATTTCTTTCAGACGGACAAATATGAATCAAATGAATAAAGAAATAATTAGAGCAACTTTTATGTATATTGATAATTATTTTCTGAGATCCCTTTTACAATTACACTACCCCTTTATATAGGGAGGGGAATGAATCTTATACAAGGTAAAAAATCTATTTGCAAGGTAAAATATCCCTTGATTTACTGATTTCAACGTCCTTGCTGATTTTCGCCGTGATTCATGCCGAGATATTTACGTATCACGGGATTTCTGATCCTCCTGTTACGCAAATCTGATAATTTTACCCTAGGACATTTTATCCTAATCGACCTCAACGATCTCATCTCAAGTATTATGGCTTCAAGTTCCGATTCGATGACGCCCGGTCTCAACCTTCGATCCTTGATGCCTCGACCCCATGCTATCGAGCAGTAATTATAATCGATACCAGCCGTATAAATTCGAATCCGATTTGTCCCTACACAAGCGATCCGAATTCGAACTCATACATCAAATATATTCAAAGTACAATATACATATCTTTTAGTTATTTGAATGAAATTTATATTAAGTAGTTTCCAACAAATCATGCGTAAAGTAAGAATGTTAAGATTAATAATTTTCAAAAAAGGAAACAAAATCAGTTTTTGGAATAATAAATTGAAAAAAAAAAAAAAAAAAAAAAAAAAAAAAAAAAAAAAAAAAAAAAAAAAAAAAAAAAAAAAAAAAAAAAAAAAAAAAAAAAACGTGAGACAAGAGAGAGTAGTTAGTATTTTTTTCAAGCCCTTAAAAATATTTAAAATTCTCTTTCATAACCATTCTGTTTCAAAAAATTGACATCGAATAAAATCTATGTAGATAAGCCTATTGGCCGAAGCTTGAAATTTGATGCTGACTAAGTGATGATAAGAATCGAGGACAAAACAAGAATGACATAGAATTCGTCAACAACATTTGAATTAAAAATCATATTAAATCAATATAAATAATCTTTATTCTTTATTTAATTTGATCTCTGCTTTTGTAAGGACCTTTGTTTGTTAAAGCCAACAACTTTAAGGATAGGTTTTGCCTTTCGGTCTTGTTTTTCAGAAACGACTCAAAACTAAAAAACTGCCCAGAACCACGCCGAGAAGCAACTACCATTCCTTGATCGAGTGACTATCCGCCACGTGGCGTTCTTATATTGGATATTGGTAACCTCCTTTTCAAGCAACCTTCTACTTTTCGGAGAATGGTGGATAGATACATGTTCTTCTGTATGTATATATAGCAAACGAAATTCACAAGCGAAAAGAGAACTCCAAAATCAACAATGGCTCTTCGTTTCTCTTTAATTTTCCTATTTTCTCTTTTTTTAACGACGTCGTTTTTGGTGTCCGCTAATGGCTACATTAATGGCGGTGACGACGACATATTAATCCGTCAAGTCATAGGCGACGACGACGATCACTTGCTAAACGCCGATCATCACTTCACGATTTTTAAGAAGAGGTTCGGCAAAACCTACGCGTCCGATGAGGAGCATCATTACAGATTATCGGTGTTCAAGGCTAATTTGCGCCGTGCAATGCGCCACCAGAAGCTTGATCCCTCCGCGGTTCACGGTGTGACTCAGTTTTCCGATTTGACTCCGGCCGAGTTCCGCCGGAAGTTTCTAGGAGTTAACCGCCGGCTCCGGCTTCCTTCTCATGCCAATAAAGCTCCTATTCTTCCTACTGAGGATCTCCCTTCAGATTTCGATTGGAGAGATCACGGTGCCGTCACGCCAGTGAAGAATCAGGTATGTATCAGTGTTTTCATGCTAATATATTCTGATACGTGAAGTGGTTGTGATTAATTGATAATTAGGTACTTAATTTTTATTGTATGATTGAAACTAGGGTTCATGCGGGTCATGCTGGTCATTTAGTACCAGTGGTGCGTTAGAAGGTGCCAACTATCTTTCTACAGGAAAGCTCGTAAGCCTCAGCGAGCAACAACTTGTGGACTGTGATCACGAGGTTTGACGTTCTTCCTCTTTATCTTAGCTTAAAATCATGAATATATTGTCAATAGAGTTACTGTTTTTCTTTTTTTTCCTGAGACGTTGTGTGGTAAATTATAATTATAGGCGACCTAATTTTCTCCTCAGTAATGGAAATTCTTCTGTTGGAACTTACTATTTAGCAAAAGAACTTAATTTGACTTGATAATGTTGTAAAGTCCTTTGTTTATTTCCTTCATGTAACTTTTAATGGTGTGTCTTAGCTACGAGGTTGAGTTTGTCACATGATTTTGTCCATAGCTGTCATCTTTTTCTTAGTTAAAGAAAATTGATAGCGTGAAGGACACTAAGAGCATAAATTAAAGTGTTTGCACTGATTCCGTCTCACTTTAAAGTTTTAAGTATGGAACACACTTAGTTAAGATATTTATAGAGGAGGAATTATTCCATCGACTCTGCATGCCGAAACTAAGGAAGGTAACATAAATGTAAAAAATACTAGTCAAACTAACTTATAAGAGTTAACGAACCCCACTTAGAATTGAGGATTGTCTTTGTTGATGTAAAAAACAGACACTAATTTATAGAGAGTAATCTCCTCTTCTTTGTTTGGCGGATGGCCGGGGGTGGGGAGTGGGCACCCATCCTAAGGGAGAGGAGGAAGAGTTGTTTTATGATTAGTTTATGGTTGGTGGTGAAATTCGACTAATTGATACTCTGAGGATGACAACGGACAAATTGTGTGTATGATGAGGAAATCGCATCCAAAAATTGTCTGCATCTGAATATATTTTTAACATTACTTGAAAGGATAAATAGAAAGGTGTTGAGTTATTGAGATAAGTTTATAAAACTCTTCTCAAATTTTCCATTGTTTGACTGCCCTTATATAATCATTTGTTTGTATAGCATAATTTCCAACTTGGAAAAAGCTGCTCAAACTCACAATCAGGTTTAGGCTTGAATTTCTTGCTATTTGCTGTGTCTGCCAATTTATTATCAGAAATGGGATTGAGTACAGAGTTAATACGACCACTGACTCGCCACGTGTCAGATGGATTTTATACTTCTAAAATTTCAGTGTTCCCCATCTCCTGAAAAATGTATAATTTGGCCTTGCATTTATCTGCAGTGTGATCCAGAAGAAAAAGGTTCATGTGACGCAGGGTGCAGTGGTGGCCTAATGAATAGTGCCTTTGAATACACTCTCAAAGCTGGTGGACTTATGCGAGAAGAAGATTATCCATACACTGGCACCGATCGTGGAACCTGCAAATTTGACAACACCAAGGTTGCTGCTAAAGTTGCTAACTTTAGCGTTGTTTCCCTTGACGAAGAACAAATCGCTGCTAATCTTGTCAAGAATGGTCCTCTCGCTGGTAAATAGTCTCTCAAAACTCTTTTCAATGTGCGTATCATTATGCTTCTTTCTTTGTCCTTGCTTGATATTGTCAAAGTACATACTTGGATTGTCATATTTATGAACTGGAATCTAAAAAGTATTTGCACAATCATGTTACTTATTAGGTAATTACAGGTAACTATTTTGATAAGTATTAATTAGTGATGTGTTAAAATGATAATTAACTTGCTATCACATGTTTAAATAATATTTTTTAACGATTAATATATATAATATAAATATTTATTTTTTTATAAACGACAAAAATTATTTGTGAAAGACCCAGTTATGTAGCTTGAAACTGCATTTTGGGATTTTGAATTATGTACTACTTTTCTTATGCTAATGGTTTTCAATTTTTCGCTGATGTGAACTTCTGAAAGCATTTTTGTTGCTTGGCTTGCAGTGGCGATCAATGCAGTGTACATGCAGACATACGTTGGCGGAGTTTCCTGCCCATATATATGCTCTAAGAGGTTGGATCATGGTGTCTTATTAGTGGGTTATGGTACTGGCTTTTCTCCCATTCGGATGAAAGAGAAACCATACTGGATCATCAAGAACTCATGGGGAGAAAAATGGGGTGAAAACGGATACTACAAAATCTGTAGAGGCCGCAATGTTTGCGGAGTGGATTCAATGGTTTCGACAGTTGCAGCTGTTAGTACCAGCTCACACTGAAAACTCACGTCTATTTTTACCGACTACACTATCACTGTAAATTAAGTGTAGCTAGTATTTTCCAAGACCCATCAATCATTTGGGCCATGCCAATTGTTATTGCCTTCAAGAAAATAGAACAATTTGTATCCATTATTTCCATTTCACCAAAACTCAAAAATAGAGCACTTTCTCACGTCAGCTCTTTGCTCATTAACTGAATAGATGGTCAGGATGCGGTAAATTGATGTGTTTCAGATATCATTGACGCCCTTGGTTTTTTCACTCTCTATTGAACATTTTCCGAAAACATCAATAGAACTCCATAATTCATATGCATATGTTTTCCCAATAATGGGAAGGTAACTTTCATCTGCAGTAGCTAATGTTTGTTTTACACTAGGAACGTGGCTGTCCCTATCACCTTTCTTATTACGCAGCTTTCGGAGTTCCGCAACATACTATTCAGAAAGATAAACTCGGAATCCTATTTTCTGCGATCAAAGCCCTCCAGATAATAACTAGAATGTCTTACCAACAATATCTCCAGTGCGAGTGTAAAGTCAACCTTGTCATAACCGAACTTGCTGATGGAACTTATGAGCAATGATGCTCCATACTTAAAGAGTTACTTGCTCTCGGGCCATCACATTTTCTGTATTCTAAGCAAAGAGTAGACACACAGTAACAAAAAATTGATTTTCGTACCTTCTATCAAAGACCTTAGAAATCAAAGTGCAAGAATAATACCAAGAGTTCGTTTGACTCTTTCCAGTGCGTCTCCGTAAGGATCATCTAGGAGAAGCACCACAAGGTGCTTTTTATCTTTGGTTAAACTGCCAAACGTTTAACGATAGTTGATGGGTATCCAAAATTCAGAATTACTAAAACCTCCTCCATCATACTAGGAAGAAAGTAACATGCGCATGGACTCACGGCGGAAAGTCCCTTTTCAAAGTTTGCAAACGCCAATAAACTGTACAGTTGGTGGGCAAATAGGCATTTATATCAAGGCACGAGAATGACAGACAAATTTATCTCTTTAATAAGAAATGCATATCATTTTTTATTTATTTTGGGTTTTGGAACGTTGGTTGGGGCCATGGGGAGTAAGTTTCCAAGAATAAACCTGTTCACATGGTTTCGTTACTGATAGAAATGCTCATACACATAGGTGATAATGATACATTTACAAGCAAACTGTCCCAGCATATCTGTTGCACAAAACCGTGACTACTTCAGGACCACACAACATAACAATACAATTTATAAATAACTTATTATACCATCTAAAAGTTGCAGCGGCAGAGATGCTGCTTTCATTGCTGTGAACCTCACATGCAGAATGCTTATTTCTCTAGGTGCCAATAAAACAAATAGAGTGGAGCGTGCTCAAGGAATAGTGCTCCATCTCACCAAAAAATGAAAAGGAGAAACAATCTTATCCCCTCCACTAAGAAGACCGTTCAAACAAAAAGAATAACACATCTACATCAACTTAGAAACAGCGAGCTTCATCTTCTATAATCCTTGATGCTTCCTCATTCATCCTCCCCGTCAATCAATGAGAATGAGAAAGGACTAAACTTGTAACCATCTCCCTCATAAAACTTATTCTGGAACTCCACCCAGTGAAGTCGCAATGCGTGTAGGAAGGCACTGAGTGTTTCCATCACCAACAACACTCCGACAGTGGCAAAGATGAAAACAATGATACCAATGATGAGAATAAAGACATTGTTGAACCTGAGCATAAATAAATAAAAAAACAATTGTATTAATATTAGACTAATATATCAATATTTCTTCTGGCATATTCTCAGCCCACTACATACTAGCTAAATCCTAGGAGCATTCAGGTTATCTATTGGACCCTACAAATATAAACTCGATACATAACAGGTCACTCACAGAGTCGCAGAGAACCAAACCTGTACTACTTCCCCTAAGCCAGATTCACTGCATAAGGTTTGATCAATTTGAACGAACACCAAAACTAGTACAGAAAGCTATTTGCCAATGAACATAGAATGAGTGACTTACCCCCAGGCTAGAAGAAGAACCTTTTCATAAAATACACTGGACAGCTCAGAGTGTGCAAGGCTGAAAAATAGAAAGGCAACATAGAATATTATCCTTTGTTATTAAAAAAATGACATGTGATAACATTTATGAGGTAGTTGGTCCATAGATAATATAATACAGGGTAAGATTATATTATGGGGATCAAGTAACATGCAGATTGTAAGCGGGATATACAGTTTTAGCAGATTGTGCTGGTTGACTGTGAACGAAGTAGAGGATACATGGACTTCAAATACAATTTATGTTGGTTTCCAAAAAGACTAGCTCTTTTAATTTTCAGCAGCATCTTTAAATGGATTCTCCTCACAATAAAAGCATGGGGCAATCTTTCCAATGAGGTGATTTGATATATCATCTCCCCTATTAATAATATATCAAATCAGAAATCTTAGTACTACTCAGCCAACTATCCAATACATCCTCTCACACAGACTCTAAACAAACCCCTAGTGGTCAAACACAAAGCATCGCGCTTGCTGATTTAAGAAGAGCTTCCATTCTTCGATAACCAAATAAACACATTATAGCTAATAACTCCACTCAATAATCAAGATTTCAAAATCTAACTGCAAAGCATTTTGTCTAAAATCTATTCAACATCTATTATGAGTGAGGTTTCCAACATAGAAGCACACAAAAGATTATGTTACTAGAGTAAAGCAGGAGAGATTAACACATCTTAACTCCTCGAGCATACCTGAGAGCCCACAGACGAAGATAAGAAGCTGTGTTTGAGACTGCTCCAAGTACAAATTCAATTGTGTGAATGAGCTGATGAACAAAAACCTCACTAAACTCAAATTCCTCATGATGACCAGAATCATCGCTGCTTTCCACCAATAAAGACTCTTCTGCCTCCTGAAGCGCTGTGTAGGACTGCCCTTGGTGCCTCTAAAGAAGTAGCAAACCAAATAGCATTAAGCAGAAGCATATGAATAAATTAAAAAAAGGAAAAAGGAACAAGGCAAGCGAACATACTTCATGTTGAGCTTTCAAGAGGAAGGGCTTTGGAAGAAGCATCCATGGGACTGCAACAAGGGCCGAGAATAGCAGGACAAGCTGGCAAAAATTAACAAAAGTCAAAGTAAAATCAGGAAAGACATGAGAAATCATGAGAAAAGTGTGGCTATGAAGGGATATTAACCTGGGTTGTCTTCTGACCAGCAAAAAGTTGGTTTTCACCAAGCTCATCTGTCGGGCTAAGGAACATGTATATCATTACATGGTATAAATCAGCTTTGGATCCGGTGCACCACTTCACAATGATAAGGACGGACAGGTATCCAAACAGAGCATTCAGAAATATTATTTGTGGAACAAACTGACACCTGACATTGCAAAGTTTGGTTAACTGCCTATTTTTGATTGCAACATCCAAAATGATTAAACGGCATCCCAATCTATAAAAGAACTTGCCAGAAATCTAGGGACTGTAATCCCAATATAATGAAACTTACCAAATATTTATACCACTGCGAAAGTACAGAGCATTGAAAAAGCTCAGAAATATCCCCAGGTTCATCTGGGCCACCCCAAGAAGGATAGACATTTTCATCTTCAATGAATTGAGGTATGGCAACTCACTGCGTGTACCATGCCATGCTGGATCCACACCAAATGGATAAGTGTCACGCACTTTGATTAAGCCTGCAGAGGTAGAGTCCCTACAATCAAGTCGACTATGATTAGACAAAATGCAATAAATAGACACTAAAGATGTTAAAAGGAACAACTCTAACCTATCAATAATTAATTATAACAAAAAAATCTACCTGCAAGAAGGATCACGGCACCCATATGCTGATCGACCAAACAACTCAAAGGGCACAGAGAAGAACTCATTATAGATCAGGCCCGTGTATATTGAGAAGAGGGACATCATAAATATCACATATCGCCCTCCAAAGGTCATTTCCATGATGTCTCCAAGTTTCTGCATTCATGAATCATTATCTATCATGTTTCAAATTGAAGTGGTTTAAGCTCATGCTCTGGCAGATGGTTACAGATTGGTAGAAGCACTAACATACGCGTAATTCAATTGAACAAATCCACCAGTACCAAAAACTATAGCAAACTAATAGTTCTAATAATATTCTTAATCCAAGAATACCCCAATTTATCAGAACATTGTACAAGAAAAGTAAACTAGAAATGATAGTCCTAGTGGACGAGTTACTAGATCAACACACTCAGATTTTCTGCAATCTTCCAAGAAAAGAGTTCTTAACATCGAAGAAACTTTGAGCGACTGCATTTGATCTATGCATTGTCTCCTTAATAACTTTAACCCATGTAGATCTTTTCTCCTTTGTTGAAACTATGAAAAGGCTGTCATTTAAAGGTACCTCATGTAACACCTGTCTGATGAACATATACCAATCCCTTGCTTACTTAAGAAGCTGACCTAGTTTTGATGAATACGGTATTTTATTAATAATAAAAGCTCAGAGCCAGTATAGAGATATTGTACACAAGAATTGCTGGGTATGAATCCTTTAAAAAGCTGTAAGGACTCCAAAAAACTCCAGCATTACATCAACATCAGTGGAGAAGTCTTCATATAACCAAAATAATGAATTTTGAATACATCTATTTTATATGATTGAATGTACGAAGTTGACCTAGCTCTTAGCATGTTGCAGTCACTACACAACAAAAGAGAACTCCTGAGCTTTATTACAAAGGATTTTTTTTTATAAAGTTTGTTACGAGGGAAATAACGGATGATTCCTTCTAAAAAAAGGGATATAATGGGTGATTCCTACGTTTTTAGCAAACTGATGTAACTGACAGTAAAGATATAGCCAATTGGGTCTATAAGATATTCTAACTAGGTGATTTGTTATCCATAAATAGCTAAAAATGCAGCAATCACCTGACTGGACATTTTTTTCTCTCTGATCAATAAGAATAGAGTCGCAAGCAACAGACAGATGCCATGACCCCAATCACCAAACATAACTGCGAAAAGGAATGGAAATGTGACGATAGTATAAACACCAGGATTTGCTTCCTGATATTTGGCCACCCTGCAACAGTTAATCAAACAGCATGAATATGAAATATAATAACATCATACAGAAAGTATTAGAGATCAACAAACCTAGATACTTATAAAGATAGATTCCAAGTAAGAACTTCTATTACTTAAGAAACATGGGTAGCTCTCCAAATGCAAGCACCTATGACCTCATATGTCCTATTATTTTAATTTGTCAAACACAGAATAAACAGAATTCACTGCCAAAACTCTACAGAGTAAATAGTTGTAGGCTTCTTTAGGCCATACATAGATATGGTTCGAGAAATCTTAATGCTAATCTGTAAAATACATGCAAGGACATAAGGTATTAGCACGATTGATCAATGTAACATATATAGTAAGTACCGGGATCACAGTTTTGCTGAGTCAAATCATTTTCATTTTTAGATGATGACAATTTTAATTGCTAAGTTATAGTTGTTCACAATCAGTAGGCTTTTGTGTTTCTAAATGACTGTAGATATTAAATATTCTTTAGGGGATAGATATTGAAAGGTACATAGGGGAAAGGATGGATTCTTCAACTTTGTAACATCCAGATCTCTTTATTAGAAAAGGAGACATCCTTGCTTAATCTTTTCGTAAAAGGAATCCAAAATCTGGGACTGGAGACCCACCCGTATGCATCAACAATCTCCTGAAACGAAGAAGTAAATTTATTTGTTTGAAAATATGTAGGCGGCATTTCTCTGGTCCGCAGAACTCGGAAGATTGCACCAACTTCAGAGTTTGAATCATGTGTTGCCCGCTGCAGTGCATCCTGAATCTACACAATCATATATAATGAGTCAACATGCTTATATATAGCATGCCGAAGTGAACCTCTTTCTGGTACCAAATTGAAAAGGAAAGTATCAAGATAAGGGAGAGAAGTCTTGTACTACAACATGATATCATCAGATCTCATCATAAGACGTTACATTCTCCTCTTCCTGTTAGTCTCTCATCTTATGCGTGAAACCGCGTACCATGACCAACAAATGAAAGACAAAAATAGTCACCTGTTTGGATGCAAAAACAGGACTCCAACCTTCAGCCACCAGACATTTTTTGGTCACATCAATGCTAAGCATATTGAGTGTGTGATAAACTGATTTCTCCTTCCTCACCTAAAATAATCAAAAAAATGTGCTCAATAGAACAAAAGCTAACATTAAACCATACATATCAACGTATGGAATGAAAGCTCTCTACAAACAACAAAACTTGCCAAATACTTTTCTTCTTCAAGTTAAAAAAATTTGAAATGCAGAATGATAATATTTCTCCTAGTTTAATAACTAACCAAAATGTTCCATCTATCATATTGTTCACCAATAGTTTGTAATAAATTTCCCCGGTGCAGCAAGCCAGCATCTATGGTCGTTTTTAGCTCTGAAATTCTTCCAGAAATCTGCAAAGGAACATTATAGTCATACTTCATTCCATTAGTATTCCAAATATATGGAAAGCATCAACCAGATAGACGTTCACAAAATAGTTGGACAGAGATGCCAGGTTAGGAAGAAAGTAACTTCATCTACACAATAACAATATGAGAAATATAGTTAACATCAACAAATAGGTGATTTTGTGTCAGATACTGTTCTACTCATATGCAAGAATATGTTCCTTCTCAAGTAGGGTTAAGGTCAGCATACACACTACCCTGACCCCACTTGTGGGATTTCACTGGGAGTGTTATTGTTGTTGTTAATGTTTCTTTGACTTGCAAATGCTAATTTGCCAAGATTTGAGCCCAGAGTTTGAATTTATTATGATAGCAATTACTCAAAATTAAGTCAGCAAATTTACAGAAGCAGAGAAAGAATATGATGCAGGAGGAAGTAACTGGAGCGAGGATGGACTAGGTAAAAATAAAGAAAATATAAAAATAAAGGATGTGATGCATACCTCAGTAATCATTTGAGCCTGTTTACCCAGGTCCTCGGTGACAGAATAACGATTTGCTCCAAAAGCTTCACATATTTTGAGAGTTTTGGTCTTTGCTCTTTCACCAGAAAAGAAGACAGCAAATACATTTTTCTCAACCTGAAATTACCCAAGTAAGAAATGAAGAATCAATCATACTTTGGTTAGCCAGTATATGCTAGTTCGAACAAAAATGAAAACAAAAAAGTTTCTGATTGCAGCTAATAGGGAGCAGCCATAACCAACAGTTGCTTCATATCAAATTAAAAGTTGCAGAACTTCTGCTTGAAATCATTTTTATTTATTTTTCTCTGAAATATGATAACATCTTCAAATCAAAAGGCTGCTAACAGTATTCTTTTCTTCAAGTATATGGATATAGCGGGAAATATAAATATGTACAATCAGACATTTGTGAATTAAAAAGTTGAGACGAAACAAATAGAGCTCCAGAAGGAAGTATTCTTTCTCACAAAAAGAAGATACTGATTCGAGTTCCTAAAAAGAATAAGTAATATTTATATTTCATTGGCAGAGACACTATAAAACTATGGAAAATCCAAATCCACATCCATCCAATTAGACCATATCGATATCAAAAGTCATATCAAGAACATACAGTTTTCTAGAGGTGTCCATCCATTTATGTTATCAGAAACTCTTCATTGAGTAGCTAACAAGGACAAAACTACTAGATAAGAGGACATGCTTTGTGAATCAATTTTTGTCCATGAATCTTCCCAAGATTAATTGACAATTGCCATGCATAATATGTCACAAAAGAAAACAGATGAGGAATACCTTCTCTCCAGAAACGGGATCAGTGACAGGCTCTTCAACTACAGCCTGCCTCAAGAACACATTACCCCGGGTAGCACGAAAGAGAATCCTTTCAAAGGCCATCGATTTTTCTCTGGGAACAAGTCCAGTAATAAATCCTAACTTAACTTGCTTCGATGGATCAGCCACTGCTTCCTAAAAATACAATGCCAACGACAAGGTTACTCCATGGAAGAAAATATACAATTTGCTAAATATCAAGATTTACCTGGTCTGATAACAGAGGAGTTTCTAATGATTGTTCACCAGTTTGATTTGATGCCTGTTCTCGTAGTTGAGCTTCAGCACTGCTCTGTGCTTGGCGGAAAAACTCACCAGCCTAGAAAACAAATAGAATGCTCAAAAATGTATACTATTTTGGCAATCAGTTATCCATTTGAAAGTCGAATAGGAAACTAAGCAATTCTAGAAATTCTTCTGGCACTAGTAAACCAAGAGACTGCACCTTTTGCAAAACAAGTTTATATTCCACAAGCTCATTGTATGAACGTTGTAACTTATCGCCATTAGCATTTATTTCAATCAGCTCTGCTTCAAGTTCTCCAAGCTTGACCTAGTACACAAACAAGCTGTTGACCTCATTGAACAAAAGCAATTTATATAAAAACAAATAGATTAAACATACCTCAAGGTCATCAAAGCTTAAATCAACTTGTGTGGAAGACATAGAAGAAGATAACAAGCCTGCTTTGGACATCTGTTCCTTGAATAGCCGTAATTTACGAGCCATCTCTCCACATCTTTTGATCTTTACAATAAACAGAGTTATGTATAGAGTTATTAATTCTGAATAGCAAGAGCAGAGGAGTTTATGCAAATGAAGATAAACAAGTATCTTTAAAGACACATATTTGACAATTACAAAAGGTGTCAGGCACTAGCAATATGCGGATCAATGACATCTATGCTCAAAGTCATTCAAGTTACTACCATCGTTGGAGCTTTCAGTTTAACACCAAAAAAAGATAAGTTCTTTTGATACAAAAATGAGCACATCTCACAAGACTCTTTCTATTGGAAAATTCAGAAGTTCCAACATCTTTGCTGCGGTAGTTGTAAAATGTGTTTATGCACAGCAGGAACTTTAAGGTCTCCAATTTCAAATTGAACATGACACTTAAGGTTTAGTTAACTACTTCATTGGGAAGAGCAAATAGCTAGATCAAATTTAAAAAGATAGCTTATTTGTTTTGAGTCCTCCCATATCCCAATAGTTAAAGTAAAGAATGCAGCAGACATTGCACATCCTTCCCTTGTTCCTCTTTTTGTTTGCTTCCCTTCACCGTGAGGAACAGACATGAGAAGAATACAAAAGGGTGTGACTATTGTGTTGGTAGAAAGGAGAGATGATTGGCATCTCCCAGAAAGGGACGGTAACATCTTTTGAGCTTTACCTGCTGTCAGGCAAAAGAGGATTTCTTTTTTTTTTCCCCAAAACAATAAATAACATAATTCTCCTACCCCCTATCTTTAGATACGACTGATTACCCCCAAAAATAACTAGCTAGATTTTGATAGGTATAATATGACTGAATGGGAAAGTAAAGTAAGAGCTGGTTGTAGCTTTCAAAGCTCAAATAGAGAAAGATGAGAGTACAATAGAGTGAACTTGCGTGGAATTCAAAGGGCTTATTAACTATTTCATGAAATACCTGAGTAGCATATGTTCGCTGAAATGGACTCTTTTCAGCATTCAACTGTAAGAAAGCAGAAATTGGATAAATCAATTAAAATGCAAAGGTAAAATCTCATAAAGCACTGAACTGTGAACAGTCAGCACAATATGCATAAGTAGTCACTCCACTGAATTGATTTTAATAAGAAAGTCCAAGGACCCTACAGCAATAAAAATATTACATAGAAAAGCTTCATAAGCAATTTATCGAAAGCAAAACCATGAAAATTGAGTTCTAACAAAGTCATTGCGGAGGCATCCAAGATGTATATAAAACTATGTAACCCCAGCCCATATATTAGATTGCCGGGCCATTTTCTTTTAGTATGCTGTTCCTTAAATATTTACACCACAATAAATTCGATGCAGTAGAGACAAGTCAACTTTAAATGGAACACTTTCTAAAACAGCAAATCATATAAAAAGAGAATTAGCTTTATCTTCTACTTGAATGGAATATACCTACATATATTACTCTATGCTCAAATGAATCAGTCAATAGAACCAGCTCTAAAATCAGAACGAAGCCAAAATGGAAAAATAGTAAATAGTATTGTCATTACAAACTAACTCAATACTGAAAGCAGTTTATCTACTGTTACAAATCTATGTTACATAAAAAGCTCAAATCTACCAAATCAAAGTCCTCCTTTGTTCAGTCATACAGAAACCATGTAAAATCTACGACTAAATCAAAATTTCCTGTTGCAATATAAAGGCATCGCAAAAATTAAATGAAAATAATGGAGAAAAACAACTACATCTAGAATTAATAACGAGTGGTTCACACTTCATAATGTTAATGTCGGAATAATTAACTCAATTCTAATACTGTTCTGAATCATAAATCTCAAATTCGTCCCCAATTAAGCCGAAACAAAGCAGAAAACAACAGCTAAAACCCTAGCCACACAAAATCTACCCAATTATCCGAAACTATAATAATACAAAAATCATAAATCAAAATAAATTAACACAGATATAAGTAGAGATGAACAAACGCACGTCTTTGAACTGAATAAGACCGATTTCGCCAAGGTAATCGATTGTACGGTGAGCAGATTCAATAGGAATGATGATTTGCACGAGTTGCATCGCTTCTGAACGGAACAGATCCATCGGCGGACAGCATCCTTTACCGCCTTGCTCCGCCATTGTAGTTCTTTTTTTCTGCTCTGCCGAGTTTTGAATCTGTGTTCTGACTTTCTTCTCTCCTCTACAATGATATATGGATCACATCACACAGTAAAGAAAGAGTAGCTGAGTTTTATTTCTTTTCTACCGCCTTGATATTCCACATTATTCACGCTAGTCGGATTTATTATTGTGTTGATGGAAAAAATTTTGTTATTTCATATTTCATACCCAACTTTTTGGCTGTCTTTAAACTATGCTTCAACTTAAGTTTTATAAATGCATCTATACCCCCTACACTTTTGGAGGGGAAAAGAAAGTATCTCAACTGTGCTTTAACTTAAGAGTCATTTGGCTTAAAAATAAGTTATGCAGTAATTATGATAAAATTTTAATAATAAAAGTGAATAGTGATGTTATGTGTAGATGAAAGTATCTTGTCATATTTTAAAAGACTATACTTCATTATAAAGATTATTTGGAGTTTTTTTTTTTTTTTCAAACGAGAATCTTTAGGATATATGACATACAAAAGTATAGGAATTTGTCATTTTATCATATTATAGTATTTTAAGTTGTACTTTAGGGTTTTAATATTTTTGAGCAAACAAGAAAGTATTTATCACTGAACTATGCTTGTTATGTAATTTTTGCTTGATCAATTTAAAGTTTTGTTTGTTACATATAATTAACACATAAAACTTTAAATTTATACTTTTGCATAATAGCCATTGTTTAGATTGTAGAAAAAAACTTATGTCTATCACTACAAGTAATTTAATGGCAAACACACAATAAAATTGTAGAAAAAAAGAGATAATTTTTCAGCTCTCGCAAAATAACTCTAAAGGCAAGAATTGAGCGACATGTCAAAGTGAATGCAGCAAAGCTAAAAGATATTCGCATTTTAAAATTTTGCTTATATATTTATATTTCTTTTATATTAAACATTGGTTTACTGTTGCTGTTATGTAAACACTATAATTATCCTTCTACCATTTAACTAAAAAAAAGAGTGAAAAACGACTCAAACAATTGACCTTTTTTTATATATATATTTCAGCTGAAACTTAGATTAACTTCATAACTTTTTATATTGAGCAACGTCATGCTACACGGAATAGGTTGGGGGCACCACCAATTGTTATAAGTGCAAAAATTCACACAACATAGTATGGCAAATCAAACACGGAGTTCGTAATGGTCAAATGATACTTGGGAATTATAAGATCTGTTGAAAAATATATTAATGTTGAGACTGAATGCTCTATATGTGCAATTTTTGACATATTCATTAGTTTTTATCTGTTCGGACATATTTTAATGAAACATCTACTTTGGTAGTAAATCAATTACAACCGATGACTGTCCTTTTAAAAATCTGTAGACGAAATTTTCGGAGTAGGATCACGTGTGGACAAGTATTGAACACATGATGGTGTAGATGGCCCCACAGACAGAAACAAACAAACTTGCACGTTCCAAGTGTCCAGCCACATCCATTTGTTGATTACATATTACCTCATTCACTTCTCGTTCGTTATTTCTATTACCTACCTTCTTTTTTCTTTTAAATAAATAAAAAATTTGTGGATGGAAAAAACCCAAAAAAGGGGAAGGAAAAAATGTAGTAAGCATGAATTTTATATATGCAGCGCACAAAGTAACAGTTCCATGAGTATTTACCATTGTTACTCCGTCCTTTTAGGACTAAATAGAAGTTACACTTCTAGAGGTGTCATGTACAAATTGAGTCAAATTTCAAATTCCAGAGGTAAAGAGTCCAAAAACTTGGTTTTGTGGGCAAGTTTTGTGAATTTGACTCCAGTTACAAACGTAGAACTTTTAAAGCACGAGTGTACAACTATTTTTAATTTGAAAATTTGTATGACTATTGACTTACTAGTATTTCTATATAAGAAATAGTTTTGACTCCAAAATAATAGGCGGTTGAGCACCAATAGGTCCGCCATTTTTGGAGGATTTATATGCAAGGATGGTGACTCTGGAAAGGGGGCTTCACTGGTTTCATTTAACTCTCACCAGATATACGCCAAAGCCAGCGCCATTGCACACGTTACATACCTTCTAATTTCCAATATACAAGTTTTCAAGTTTCATTTTCACCCAAGTTCTTAAGATCAAGTTCGAATAAATACTCAACATTGCAAAGAACTACAAATTGCTCTTACGTATGGCTAACTGTTTCAAAGGGCAGATAGTGAAGTAGACTGCTGATCAGGAAGAAAAAAAAACATGACTCTGCCTAACATGCCTGCAAAGTGCTCTTGCAAATAGTAGCAATTCACATATCAACTTCTGCTCCCTGAGCAATTTGAGAATGCCTCGCTCCTGATTTAGACTTATCATATTCTCTTCACAGCGTCACCATGAACAGAAACCAATCCTTCAGTTGCTAGAGTAGCAAGTGCATTTCGTAGCTGATACAACACGAGGGAAAAAGAAAATCAGATAATTTTTCGATCAATGTGTTGAAGGAGGTTGGGTGGGAGAGAAACTTACATCTGCTAGGTGAATTTCACCACCAGAACTTTGCTTCTTCAGCTCTTCCAGTAACTACATATTTACGTAAGCAGAAGTCAGTACTGAATTTATTTTTATTTCCCTATTTCTGAAATGCTATTGCAGATAATTCAACAAGTTTATGTACCTCCAGCATCCGAGTTGATGGTCCCCCCAGCTGCAGCTTCTCCATGATTATGTTGCGGGTGGTTGACACAAAATTCTCCCTTCTCATCCTTTCACTTGCAGATACTCCAGTTGTGATGAGATCCATGTCAATGGTTCCTGCTCAAGAAACATAATACTCATCTAATATTGCTCAGAATACTTGAAAGAGGTGAAAATATTAGGTGAATTTTCAATGGAGCATGACAAGGAGGAGGTAACTTTTAAGTTGATGGGATTTTGGACTTTGCTCAAGCAGATGTTTAATTTGAAGTACTTGAATCTTAAACAAAATGATACCACATGTGAATGGCTAGATACAAGGCGACATTGTTGCATGGTCATTTCATGTGTAAAGTTTTTAATTGATCAATAAGAAAAATGCTCTACATAATGCTTAGAACTAAACGTAGGTGGCACCAGATACTCAATTACTACGATGATTTGGTATATCCTCGCATATTACTAGATAAAAAAACAATGGCTACTGTAGAAGGGCTGTCAAAGGTATACCTGTAGAATGGTCAGTTGCAGACTGCTGCAGTGCAACCTCTAGAAGACGAATAGCCTCCATTACGTCTCTTTTCTCAACCTACAGGCAAAGTGGCAAGCATCTTAACTGAGGCAAATTCCAAAGACAAAGACTTGAGCACTAGGAAAGCTATACCCACCCGTTCTGAAAAACGAATCCGGGCAAGACCTTCACTAAGGCGTATTAAGCTCTCTAATTGCCTTGGTGTGGCTGTAATAACCTGAAAAGTGTAATATATCAAATACCAGGGAGTGCACTAAGTTATGGTGATTATTTGAGGACTGCAATATTATAATCTGCATCAGTAGCTTTAAGAAGCAAAATGTGAGAATGGAACTTAAAGATTATCAATTGTAAAATCTGACCTTTTTACTGCTGCCAGGGAAATTCCCTCTTCTTCTCATCTCCACATATCCTCTTGTCAATTCTTCAGCTGCTTCGTCAGATAATTGTGGATGTATATGTTTTCGAGCATAGCTCAAGTATGCAGTTAATGTTGGAAGGTCAATCACTTCTTGCTCTGAGTTCTGCAAAAGATGGAAAATTAATTAATTAGCTGAATACACCTTGCCAAGCGGCAGATATTGGAAAATTTACGAAGATAAAATCAACAAACCTCTGGATTCTCAAAGTGTAATGCAACTATGTGTTTTGCAAGGCGCCTGTCCATCTGCTCATCAGCCTTGTCTAGAATTAAATATATCAAATCAAATCTGAAAGAAGAGAACAATAGTCAGAGAAGGATCCAATTTAAGAAACAACGGACTACTAGAGAACTGTGGCAGATAGGCAGTACCGAGATGTAGATTAATTTCCAATAGCACTATGCTAAAGAAAATGAGAAATCAAATTAGCATCCAGCAGTTTTGCAAAATTATACCTTGACAGCAGGGTAGGTGGAAGGTGTATATTATCAATGACAGATAGACGGGGATTGTAACGAGAGCCAATTGGATTTGCACAAGCCAATACTGAAGTCCTAGCATTAAGCGAAGCAATAATTCCAGCCTTTGCAATTGAAACAGTTTGTTGCTCCATGACCTAAGGAGAAATAGAGGGAGAAAAGGAATAAGAATCATTGAACTCGTATTTGCTTTAAAAATTTAGGAAGTAGGAGGTAAGAGTCTTACCTCATGTAACATGCTCCTTGCACTGTCAGACATTTTGTCAAACTCATCGATACAGCAGATCCCCCTGTCACTCAGGACCAGTGCCCCACTCTCGAGGACCTGTAAAGTAAATTGTCAAGTCAAATTTTCATAGTACCATTGATGTTACCAAGTCAATTAAAACAGCAGTAATAGACATCATACAGTTTCACCAGTCTCAGGATCTTTGGCTACATAAGCAGTCAACCCCACAGCAGAACTTCCTCGTCCACTGGTATATATACCACGGGGAGACAGTTTGTGAATATACTGAAGCAGCTGCGATTTGCTGGTCCCCGGATCACCAACAAGAAGAATGTTGATATCACCTCGGAAGCTTGCCCCAGATGGTAAAGTCAATGCATTCCCGCCAAAGAGCTACATGGAAACCACTTAACATCAGTACAACACAACAACTATGTCCCAACCCCAACTTTCTGATAAATCTTTTGGACGAATCAAGTTTACTATGTTAATCAAAAAGAACAAAACAGTCGGAGCACAAAGAGGAAACTATCATGGTACCTGGCAAAGAAGACCTTTCTTTACATCATCCAACTCCCAGATGTTTGGCGCCAAGGACCTAGTCAACCTTTCATAGATATCGTGCTGTTTAGATAGTTCTTTCAATTTCTCCACCTGTTATTCAAAACAACCATTCATAAAATAAGACTGGATCATTCTTATCCTCCAGGAAGAAGGCTAGATTAGAGTAACCTTTTGTTCATAGCCAAGAGAGTCATCATTTCCAACAACTCCATTTTCAATTTCCATCGGGTCCTCTGCATTCATTCTCGACTTGTCAGTCTTCTTAAGATGAAGACAATCAATGTAAGTCTGGAATCAAAATATAGCCAATCAGTTTCTGAATATTGTATTGCTAGTCTAATTCGGACATATGATGGGTTTTAAAATTGGCGAACTCCTTAATCATCAGAGCAGCCAAAATAATCACAAGATACAGAAAGAGACTTGCCTTGAACAATGATTTTACGGTCCTCTGTGTTGACCCAATTCTGACACTCATAGCCCGATAAATTCCAGTGACCTGACCAATAAACGAATTACCACTGGGTTATAAGGAATTGAAAGTTGAATTAGTGTAGAAATTCAACAAGAAACAACATATAATATGAAAAATCTTACTTCAACTCTGTCTCCTGGCTTCCCAGCATCCACCAGCTTGTCATGCATCAACAAGCTTACTGTGTGAGGTGTTCCTCCCTCAGGAATCTCATCTGGTGTTTCTTGAACTCTCACGATTTGTTTATCAGCAAACCTGTGTCAGGGGAACGGTTTAGATAAAATTGAAGTAAATTGAGTCTTTGAACAAGTACATTTTGAAAAGAAATCTCACTTAAAATGCTGAAGGCTTACAAGGTTAGCCAACATTTGGGGTCACATCATTCTGGACTATGATCAAAATTGCAAACTAGTTGATCCAAGGGCAGAAGTTGTTTCTTCCAGATTACAGTATTATGTATCTTAACTGAGTTGAACACAAATTATTTTATCCATTGTCATCACAATAATTAGGTAAAAGTCAAGGACCACTAATTAAAGTCCAAGGATATTAAGCTAATAGCCTCAGGTACAAGATCAGATCTATTGAAGATGTAGGTGTAGAAAGGCAATAAAAATTTTAAGGGCATCATTGCTGTGAGTTGGTGATGATAAGGAATCATCAGGAATAGTTGGTAGTTTCTTTTTAACATCATTGGTGTGTATCGGTGATGATAAGTTAAAAAGTAGAATCCCTCCTCACTGCAATCTTTCCGAGTCCAAGTGAAACGCTTGCTATTTTCCAAGCATAAAGTTATAACTTTGTTACATCAAGCAGCAAGTATGAATCTTTTAACTCTACACCACAAACTGAATAACTTAAATAAAGATCACAAGTATCTCCACTGGACCACACACAAACCAACGGACGAAAACGATTAACTATACAAATGTATAGAAATAACCATTCAACCTTGAGGGATGACTATTAAGCAATACTGAGAACAAAGTGCAGCTCAGCTTTGAACTAGAGAGAGATGGGAACAGAGATACTTATGAACATTGGCCTCAGGTACTCAATTAGGGAAAAAATATCAATGACCGCCTTAAACAAGAATCAATCCAGAAGTAATGGTAGTCATATTTTTACCTGCATCTATTATGGACCAAAGTCATTGAGTTCCTTGCTAGACATTCTTGCTTGCCGCATATTGTTGGCTCATTGATCCTTCCTGATAACAGTCAAAACTTATACTTACCATGCAGAAACCAGAATTCATATAGGCAAAAGTTAGCAGGTGCAGTCCAGTCAACCAACCTCTATCGACAACAATTGGATCAGAGTAATACCCACAAACAAGACACCTAAATATTGCTTCCCTTATCTCAGGAATAATTGCACTACATCGAATAATCATCCCTTTGAGTGACACCATCTTCTCAATATCTAATAGAAGAGAAACAAAACAATTTAATTCCAGGTATCAATCTTACATTCTGAAAAGCAAAACATATACTACAACAATGCTACTAACCTGCCGGATTAAGATTTCTCATGGAAGTCGAACTCTTAAGATTGAAAATTCTAGCTTGTATGTGCTTCTCAAATAGAGGATTTATTCTGCTAACCATGTCCATTAAAACAATGTCAAAAATTGCTAGAACCTCAAGTGGGAACCTGACCATTTTGGTATACAGATCGTTATCATAATCAAACACATCGTGTGCATCAACATCGAGTGAGTCGCCTTCCATTTCAATTACATGATGAATTGCCCTCATGTATTTTCCCTCAGTTTGAGAAGGATCCTCTCGAAAATTCCTCAAAAACCTAAGAATCGCAGCATTTACATCTTGTACGCTGATGTTTGTGCCCCACACATACATTGGTGGGGCCTCATCGGCATCATCACCTTCCCCACCCTCAGAAGAGGGCGGAACATCAGACGCATAGGACGGAGTCGCGGCAGCTGCATTAGAAGGGGTGGTGGAGGACGCTCTTCTTCGTCCACGGCGGGAATTAGTACTGGAAGGTGTCGGTGTAGCATCGGGAGTTGTGAATCGCCGATTCGACGGTGCAACTGGTGTGGATGTGGCCGACGAGCGGCGGCCACGCTTCCGGCGAGTGTTGTCACCGGGAGATGAGTAAGTGTTACCAATTGGGCTTGAAGTTGAGTCATCTGGTGTAGACGGACCTGTATTGCTCAATATACATCACTATACATTTCCGATTTTTTTAAACAGAAAAATCTTAGCGAAGGAGTTGATGACATAAGGTGCAGCATACTTACCGCCGTGAGTGTTGACCGGAGATGAGTCGGAAGCCATGATCAAGTCGCCTGAGCTTGGCTGAGATACTGCGCAGGATCGCCGGCGGGGGTGTTGGAAGAGAATGTTTAGGGCTTAGTTGGTGGAGGAAGACTTCAATGTAAATATGATGGTTATCTTTGGCGGGAAATTGTGGTGCCTTTTGGCGCCAATTTGATCGGTGAGGTGGAGTCAGATATGGGCTCTCAATTGGGCTTGGGCTTCACGATTCTATGGACATTGAAGAAGTTTAGCCGAAAATGGACTCGGTCCAATAGTGTAGGCGAAATAGCATGGGCTAGCCAGTTTTCGAACAGGTAATCAAAAAATAGCCACCGTTTGCAAAGTCATTAAAAAATATTCATTATTTTAGCTTAAACACGAAAAGTTCCAGCATAATATGCTGGATTTTGGAGCTCCTGCATGTAAACTTTCAAAATATTATGTTGGAACTCCAATACATTATGAAATTCCAGCACATTATGCTGAAATATCATATGTAAAAAACTCGAAATTCATCATATTATGCTATAATTTTTTCGAATTTTTAAGAGTGTTTTTGCTCAGGTTTTATCTTTACATAAAGATGTGGCTAAATTTCTATTACTTTTGAAATTATGGCTATTTATCAATTATCAGTTGTAAATATAGTTATTTCTGATTTTTTTTCCCATTATTGTGTTTCATAAAGTCGTATGTGACGCAGCACTGTCCGTTTGGCCAATGATTCTTTGATTCTTTTGGTGAATCCTTCATTAAAATAAAATACCAATATGATCATGATGCCCTTTGATCACGCCCAACTCTAGTACTAAAACAGATAAGCGGTCGCTGTAAATATAATTCGGTCTAAGAGTTTGGAGTCAAATCCCACAGAGAACTAAGGATTAGCTATAATTGTTTACTATCACTAAGATGACAAGCTCAAACAATTCCTAAGTTATAAATATTAAGATTCTTGTATCTAATTAACTAACAAATTAAATTAGTAGATTAACAACTAGGGATACTAAGGGTTGGCGACAAATTAAGGAGGTCTAGAGTTATGATTTCACAATAGTCGGAATCCTTCCTGCTACGCCTTCTATAATGTCGCCTAAATATTCTGTACCGATCGTGAGTACTTCGAGTATCGTAATCCTTTTCCGAGCAACTACCACAATTTACTAGACATATTCTTCCGAATCATGCTAGCTGGCACTAATTCACCGCTCACTAAGATCGCACCGAAGATTCGTTATTCATAATCCCACCTTTAAAACCTCCGTATTGATTCGACATATACGTTAGGAATGACGTTGTTCAACAACTACCTAAAATATGTATCATTTTCAAGTCAATACATACTAAATAAACAGATTAAAAAAATCCAACGGTAAAATTATATTAAACGCAAAAGAAAAATCATCCTTCAAAAGGTTCCATCAAACCCTAGATGGGAAAGTTTAGCTACTCATAACCATACTAACAATCATGAAAATACTTGAAAGCATTAATATACAGATTAAGAAGAACGGAAGAGAAAACTCTTGTGATTCGTTGCTTCCAAGTGTTCTCGTAGCCTTCTTGGTTCTCCAATAATGCCCCCCAAAAACGTTCTCTCCTCTCTTAGACATGTTTAGGGAGTATTTATAGGCTAGGGTTGAAGTACTTGAGTCAAAATTCGAGTTGGAGACCTTTAACCCGCAACTTTTAATTACCTAGCTAAAGACCTCGCGAAGCCTGGTTTGTAGCGTGGTAGAGCAGGCTATAGAGCTGGCTTTACTTGGTCTGTAGCACGATTTGGGTACTTGATGCTTTTGCGCTCTTTTCTTGCAATTATGTCCTCTTTTTGTGCAAGCTAGCTGGCACTAATCACCGCTCACTAAGATCGTACCAAGTTTTCGTTTTTCCTAATCCTACCTTTAATCCCTCCATATTGATTCGACACATACGTTAGGAGTGATGTTTTTTAACAACTACCTAAATACGTATCCTTTTCCAATCAGTACATACTAAATAAACACAGTCAATTAAGGGCCCCTCAATCAACTAACATAATCACTTAGTTGAACAAGAAGAGAAAATCCAACGGCAAAATTATATTAAACGCAACAGAAAAATCATCCTTCAAAAGGTTCCATCAAACCCTAGATGGGAAAGTTTAGCTACTTATAACCATACCAACAATCATGAAAATACTTGAAAGCATTAAAATACAGATTAAGGAAGAACGGAAGAGAAAACTCTTGTGATTCGTTACTTCCAAGTGTTCTCGTAGCCTTCTTGCCTCTCCAATAATGGCCCCCAAAAACGTCCTCTCCTCTCTTAGACATGTTTAGGGAGTATTTATAGGCTAGGGTTGAAGTCCTCGAGTCAAAATCCGGATTGGAGACTTTTAACCTGAAATTTTTAATTACCTGGCTATAGATCTCGCGAAGCCTGGTCTGTAGCGCAATCAAGCTGGCTACAGACCTCGCGAAAAGTCCAATAATTTTTATTTTTGTAAAAAAAAATTATTCAATTAAACTAACACAACTAAAATAGCATAGAAAGTCACCCAGGCAATCTCCTCACCCCACACTTAAAATTGTGCATTGTCCTCAGTGCACACCATAACTAATAAGAGGGTAAAAGAAACTCACTGGTAGGCCAAAGGCCGAAGTATTAGCAGCTCATGGGATACTCAGACTTCTCCCAGGCCTGGTCCTTCGTGCGGGTACCTCACACTTAGTTCCAACCCTCTGGTTTGTTGTTGCATCCTTCCAATAGCTTTGCTTTCCATGCTCCTAGAAAATCAAAAATTGACACTACAAAAATAATACAATTGAAAAAAATAAGCAGTAAAGTTGGGTTGTCTCCCAACAAGCGCTTGATTAATGTAGCGGCACGACGTGAATCACTTTCTGCCTCCACTTCGAACTTATGAATTGGACCTCAAGTTTTGATTCTGCTATATGATCATGCTCTTGGGGCGATACAAATTGTTGCAAGCCAAAAATTAAATGATTCTTTATGCACTTTCTGGCTTCCAACAGATGAGTGTCACTTTGGCTAGACGGCCTTGAAAATTTCAAAATGTAGGGCTCGTCTACCTCTTCCTTTAACCCTTGCATTGGCTCATACAGATCAATTTCCATTTCACCATCTGAACATAATGTAGAGAAGTGTTTGGAATGAGGTCCAAGGCGCTCAAATACATAAACTTCAAGATTTTTAACCTCATAAATACTAATCACACTAGAGTCAACTAAATTTGTATCTTCAACGTCCCTGGTTGACTCTAGTATTACTTCTTCAACATCGGCATACTCAATTCTAGTTGGTTAGATTGTCGGTGTTCTACTTTGACCTCCTCCATTAGAACTTCAATTTCGGTATCTAATTCATGTTTTTCTTGGCTACTATCCACAATATTGGCTTGTTGAGCATTGAATGATTAGACTAGCTGACTCATTTGTGCCTCCAAGTTACGAATAGTAGCATCTTGCCTTTGTATGTGCAGTTGTTTCTCATTATTTTGTTCCATAAGGCACCTTAGCATATCCTTGATCTCTTTCAGGTCATCATTCCTGGGTCCTTTGTTCCTATTAACTTCGCAAGAAAACAAAGAACCATTGAAGTAAAGGGTTGGGGGAAGATAATAAATATAAGCACAACCATGAAAGTGAACATCTTGACCAGCATACATATCACACACATTTCACACATGAGATTGAGTTGGTGTATATAACTCGCTCTCGTAAATATATTGATAATCTTGGCACGGGTGGTTTCCTCCACAATAAGCATCAAGAAGATCAATAGTAGAATTACCAACATTAAAAGTCTCATAATTTCAAGATTCCATGTTTCTCAAGTCAAAAGTAAAACTAAAATTAAAAAAATCAAATACAAAAAAATATAATAAAAATAATAGTAGTTCAAACTTGAACCTAGCAATATGTACAGCTACAACTACACCGTTAGTTCCCCAGCGATGGTGCCAAAATTTGATCACACACAGCTTTAGTCCTAAAAAGGATAAACGATCGCTACAAATATAATCCGGTCTAAAAGTCCGGAGTCGAATCCCACATAGAACTAAGGTTTTGCTACAACTGTTCACTATAAGAAGACAAGCTCGAACAATTTCTAAGTTATAAATATTAAGATTCTTGTATCTAATTAACTAACAAATTAAATTAGTAGATTAAAAACTAGGGATACTAAGGGTTGGAGACAAAATTAAGGAGGTCTACAGTTATGATTTCCGCAATTGTCGGAATCCTTCCTGTTACGTCTTCTATAATTTCGCTTAAGTATCTCTACTGATCGTGAGTACTTCGGGTGTCCTAATTCTCTTCCGAGAAACTATCCCAATTTACTAGACATATTCTTCCGAACCACGCTAGCTGGCACTAATCACCGCTCACTACGATCATACCAAGTTTTCGTTTTTCCTAATCCTACCTTTAATCCCTCCGTATTGATTCGACACATACGTTAGGAGTGATGTTTTTCAACAACTACCTAAATACGTATCCTTTTCCAATCAGTACATACTAAATAAACACAGTCAATTAAGGGCCCCTCAATCAACTAACATAATCACGTAGTTGAACAAGAAGAGAAAATCCAACGGCAAAATTATATTAAACGCAACAGAAAAATCATCCTTCAAAAGGTTCCATCAAACCCTAGATGGGAAAGTTTAGCTACTCATAACCATACTAACAATCATGAAAATACTTGAAAGCATTAATATACAGATTAAGAAAGAACGGAAGAGAAAACTCTTGTGATTCGTTGCTTCCAAGTGTTCTCGTAGCCTTCTTGGCTCTCCAATAATGCCCCCCAAAAACGTTCTCTCCTCTCTTAGACATGTTTAGGGAGTATTTATAGGCTAGGGTTGAAGTACTTGAGTCAAAATTCGAGTTGGAGACCTTTAACCCGCAACTTTTAATTACCTGGCTATAGACCTCGCGAAGCCTGGTCTGTAGCGCGGTAGAGCAGGCTATAGAGCTGGCTTTACTTGGTCTGTAGCACGATTTGGGTACTTGATGCTTTTGTGCTCTTTTCTTGCAATTCTGTCCTTTTTTTGTGCAACTTTCATTTGACTATTTCTTTCGATGTTCCTACACATAAAACAACACAATTTAACTCAAGCGTCGCACAATTAATCACTAAACCAATAAGATATAGGGCGAATAATATATTAAAAGTATAACATTTTGGCCGAACATCACTCTTCTCTAAGACTATTCGTCCCAAGTTTATTAGAAAATCTAAGGCTAAAATTAGAAATAAATGTTTACCTCTAACTTATCCAGTGTAAACAAACATATATTTTATATTATAGCTAGTGCAGGGATTGCTTCGCTAGTGGATATTAGAAGTTGATGACAACGTGCTTGTAAATTGATAGTGCCGTGAAGCTATCATGAGAATTGGAATTTATTAAACAATGAGTGTCCTTGAAATTTTTATTCTAATGCATAAATTATAGCGATCATTTAGTACAAATGTTTCATGATTCTGCCATACTATTGCTCGATACATTTGGTTTCTTTAGAACAAAAAAAAATCATACTATGGTATCAAAATTGTGTTTCGTAAAAATTAAATGCGGTTTTATGGTATTACTAAGGGGCAAAAGAGTGTGATTATTCCGATAGTTCGACACAATAGAATGTGGTTCTTTTTAAAATGAAAATATGACGTCAAAAACATGTTCATTTTCTAAACTATATATATGTTGTTAGGGACCATTTTAACACAAATTGTTTTTGTTTGAGAGCTATTATTCGAGTGGTATATGCATTGTATTTCAAATGTCATTAGAAGAATAAATTTGCAACATGATAGGAAGATTGGTCCGTTAAGTAACTACTTTTTAAAGTGATGATCTTTTTCTAATCTATTTTTTTTCTTCTTTCACGTAATCTGTTAAGCGATTAGGTTTTTGTCATTTAGTACCTTCTCCATATCAAATACAATAAAAAAATTACCGAGAAACTTGAGCTCTTAGATATAAAAATTTAAAGGCTTTAGCTTCTTACAAAAGCAAGTTTGGTAGAGGCTCTCATTTTTAACTTTATTTAGTTTGATCATATATATCTTAAAATCAGAGGTGAATTTAGGATTTCTTAAATATTAGTGTACCACTAAAACAAGGAGAAAAAAAGAAAATACTAAGCGAGAATTGATCTCTGATTCTTTGGATAAGCAATTATGTCAAAACTAGGAGAGAAGATTGAAATCAAACTCTGCTCAAGCGAGAGCCATGGAGCGAGGAGACTCTAGAAGAATGTTGAAAATGCATAATTTTCCAACTCAAACTATGTAATATTTGGACACTGTCTATTTATAAAAAAATAAAAATAAAAATAAAACTCTGCCTATCCAGCTGGCTCACTAACCACTAACTACCTCTAACCACTAACCACCATA
Source organism: Nicotiana obtusifolia (assembly GCA_002018475.1). Lineage (NCBI taxonomy): Eukaryota > Viridiplantae > Streptophyta > Magnoliopsida > Solanales > Solanaceae > Nicotiana > Nicotiana obtusifolia. Next base: position 120,717 of record MCJB01018815.1, on the reverse strand, counting down.
TGGAACATCAAAAGGAATAATTAAATATACAGTATGTTGCACAGTAAGCATATGCAATGCTAGTGTACATCTCAATACGCTCCCCCTCCCCCCCCCTCCCCCCCCCCC
>MCJB01018815.1:95160-120585 GCA_002018475.1 Nicotiana obtusifolia | reverse complement strand
CCCCCCCCCCTCCCCCCCTCCAAGTTGGAGGTGAGGAACTCACACCCAACTTGTCAAGTAAGGTGGAGTGCTTGATGCCTGTGAGAGTCTTGGTGAATATGCTAGCTAACTGATCAAATGTGGAGATATGATGCAAAGAAATCAGACCCTCATGAAGTTTGTCTCGTACAAAATGGAGGTCAACTTTAACATGTTTGGCGCACTCATGAAAAGCTAGGTTTTTGGTTATGTGTAGGGCTGCTTGGCTATCACAGAAAACTAGAATTGGGAGAGATAATGGAACTGTTAATTCTTCAAACAACTTGGCCAGCCAAACAAGCTCACCAACTACTGCTCTAGTTGACCTGTACTCTGCCTCAACTGCGGATAAGACTATGGTGGACTGTTTCTTTGATTTCCAATTAACTGGGCAACCACCAAGCAGTATTAAGCACCCATTAATAGACTTCCTGGACTCTTTGCAAGCAGCCCAGTCCGAGTCACAGAAAGCACTGATCATATAACCTGTTCTGCTGGACAGGAATATCCCCAAATTGGGATCACCTTTCAAATACCTCAACACATGATACACAGCTTTTAAGTGAATATCTCTAAGATTTTGTATGTATTGGATGAGATGTTGTACACTAAATGCAATGTCAAGTCTGGTATTAGTAAGAAAATTCAGCGTCCCAACCAACTTTTTATAATGAGTGGGATCTTCTGATGGAACACCTTCGTCAGCTTTCAACTTGGGTGAAGGCTCAAGAGGAGAAGACAATGAAGATTGATGCAAACAGTCATACTCATTCAGTAAGTCCATAGTAAATTTCCTCTGAGAGATCAATACCCCATCTTCTTTGTACAACACATCCAGTCCCAAGAAATAATGCAGAATGCCTAAGTCTTTGATCTTGAAGGTCTGGTCTAAGAACTTCTTTAAGGAGTTGATCTCATAAGAGTATAACATCATCTACATACATTGCCACAAACACCATTGTGTTGCCTTTCTTCTTATGAAATAAGGAATAATCCATCAAGGAGTGAGTATATCCCTTTGAACATAATGCTTCAGCAAGCTTTTCGTACTATTAGCTGCTTGCATGCTTCAAGCCTTACAAAGATTTATTCAGTTTGCACACTAAACATGGTCTCTCTATAACTAAACCAGGTGCTACTTCCATGTAGACTTCCTCGTGCAGATCTTCATGAAGAAAAGCATTGTTCATATCTAATTGAAACATCTGCCAGCCCTTCTTGATTGATATCCCTACTAGAGCCCTTACAGTGGTCATTTTTACCATTGGTGAGAAGGTCTCTGTATAGTATATTCTAGCTTGTTGAGTGTACCCTTTGACAACCAACCTAGCTTTAAATCTCTCAATACTCCCATCTGCCTTATGCTTGATCTTATACACCCACTTGCATCCTGTAGTTTTCTTTCCATCTGGGAGAGGCACCAAATCCCATGTATGATTGTGTATAATGCCTGGAATTCTTAAGTCATTGTTGCTTGCCAGGCAGGATTATTGACTACATCTTTATTTAACAAGGCTCACACTCATGTGAAATATTTCTTACTATCTGCTGACTTTCAGGAATCAATGCATTAAAAGAGAAATACTGTTTGTTTGGGACAAAGGCAGTGAAGGATGTAGATTGTGTTTCTTGACTTTGGCTAGAAGAACATGGTTGGAGATTTGGATTGAATATACATAGTTCTTTAAGTAAGCAGGGGTCTTATGTGGTCTAGCAGGTTTGCGCTGACTATGACGCAGGTATTTTTGTGATTGACTTGATACAAAAGAGTTATTGAGATCAAGAACATGCAGTTGGTCTTGGCTTTTTGGAGGTGAATCAATTGTCAAGCTATTATTTTGGTGCATGGCTATTGGTGATTGGTCATGGTTGTTTGAATACCCAGGTGACATTACATCATGGTGAGATTCAGGTGACATTGCACTAGAGTGGTATGGAGGCTCATGAGGTATATCAGGTTCAAAAGGGAAGACTAACACATTAGAGAGCACCTATTGTGCAGAGGGAAACTGGCTAGGACAGGACACATTGTTGAAATTGAAAGACAAGCAGAAAGGAAACATATTTTCATGAAATACTACATCTCTTGACACATGTATCTTCCTTGTGACCAAACTTAAGAACTTGTAACCCTTTGAACCAGATGGATAACCTACAAAAACATGAGAAGTGGCTCTTGGCTCAAACTTATTTTTGTGGTTTTTCAGTGTAGTTGTGAAACATAAGCAGCCAAAACTTCTGAGATGAGAATAGTTAGGTTTTTTCTTGTAGAGCAGTTCATAGGGGCATTTGTTATTTATTGAGGATGAAGGAAATCTATTTATCAGGTATATAGAGGCAAGTATACACTCTCCTCAGTACTTTAGGGGCAATTTGGACTGGAAAAGCAATGCTCTAGCTGTTTCAAGGGGGTATTTATGTTTTCTCTCTACCGCCCTATTTTCTTGGGAGTGTGTAGGGGCAGGTCTTTTAGTGGACAATTCCTTTAGACTGAAAAAATGCAACAGCCTCATAACTAGTGAACTCTAATCCATTATCAGTCCTTATGGACTTGATTGAAGTCCCAAACTGGTTTTCTACTATGGTGAAAAACGCTTTAATCACATACAAAGCATTACTCTTGCTGCCCAATAGATGTGTCCAGGTAGACATACTATAATCATCTACAAGAGTTATAAAGTATTTGTGGCCATCATGGGTACTTACATGGTAAGGTTCCCACAAATCAATGTGTAATAGTTCAAAAATTTTGGTTGAGGATGAGCTTTTCAATGGAAAGGGCAATTTTATTTGTCTGGCCATGGGGCATATAGGGCATATAAAGGGTTGTTTTGAGGCAAATTTAACTGGTATGGTTGAGATACCTCTATCTTTATAAAAGGTACATGTCCTAGTCGATTATCCCGCAAGGAATCAACAAGTAAATGCAACTATGCAATCAAGCAGAACTATCAAAGAATGAACTGAAATCAGGTTATACTTGAAACTAGGCACAAAAAGAACTTTTCTTAGAGTGAATTTGGGGCTAAGGACTACATCTCCAATGAGTGTCACCTTTTACCTTATATCCATTTGGCAATGACACCAGGAAAGGGTAAACTAGGGTTCTAGTGTTGGTTAACCAAGATTTCTTAAAGGTTATATGGTTTGTGGCGCTAGAGTCTAGGATCCATGAGTCAGCATTTGGCTTAAAACAATCATATGAGTGATTAGTATGCTCAACAGAATTACAACAAGTCACAATACCTGCAAAATTAACAGCACCACTAGCCATGTTGGTGTTCCCGGAATTTTTTCCTGCATTACCTGATTGGAAGTTCTCCAGCAGGCTCAGCAATTGTTCAAATTGTTCCTTAGTTAGATTGTGCAAATTCCGTCCCTGTTCTTACAAAATTCCATCCTTTTCTCTAGCATTCATTCCATCACCTGGTCCTCCAAACACATTTGCAGCATTTACTTTTCCTTTGTTGAACTTGTTGAAAGTCTGTGAGTTGTTGAACTTATTCATGCCCTGTGGATACCCATGAAGCTTGTAACATTTGTCTTTGGTGTTCCCAGGTCTCTTGCAATGCTCACAAAATGGCCTAGGTATGTTAGGATTATAATTTCCTCTGAAACCACCGGTTCCTACAGAATCCTGATTGTAGTTTGTCCTAAAGGTGTTGCCTCTTTAAGTGTTTGCATTTAGAGGAGCAGCAGAGTCGATCATGATTTGACTCTGGGACTTGACTTCCCTCTGCTTCTCCTTCTGAATAAGAGTAGAGAAAGCTTGTGCTATGCTAGGTAAGGGGTTCATCATCAATATACTTCCCCACACTACTGTATATACTTCGTTTAGTCCCATGAGAAACTGAATTAGCCTCCTATCTTGTTTAGCATGTTGCATATTAGCCTTGGCTCCACAGATACACTGACAGCTGCACTGAGCATGCATGCTCAGAGTGTTTAGCTCTTCCCACAAATTTTTTATTTTAGTGTAATATCCAGTGATATCGAGGGTCCCTTAGCTTAGGTCATTGATTTCCTTTTGTAATTGATATAGTTTTGCTCTATTCGTCTGATCGTACCTGTCTTCTAGCTCTTGCCAGTCAAAACTAGGAGAGAAAATTGAAATCAAACTCTGCTCAAGCGAGAGCCATGGAGCAGGGAGAGGAGACTCTAGCAGAATGTTGAAAATGCATAGTTTTCCAACTACACACTATGTAAAATCTGTACACTGTCTATTTATAAGAAAAGAAGAAAAGAAAACTCTGCCTATCCAACTGGCAATGAGCTGGCTCACTAACCACAAACCACCATATGAAACATCAAAAGGAATAATTAAATATACAGTATGTTGTACAATATGCGTATGCAATACCAGCGTACATCTCAATAAATTCACCATTCAACCAAGTATACCATTTAGTATTTTTGGAACATGAGTGTCAACAGATAATACTAAATCAATTTATATATAAAATTTATCGGAAAGAGGATGGGTTCACGTGCACCATCAATAAGACAATAAATCTGCCCCGACTCAAAATAAGTTATATATATATATATATATATATGTATATATGTTTGAGATGCTAAACAAATTAATGATAATTTAACGAAAAGCACATTGAAGAAGCTAATTCTGCATCGCGTTTATACAAAACTTTATATTGACTTAATTTCTTCATGACCTTAGAAGCGAATGTGCAAGAAATCTGATTGGGGGCGTGTCATATGCACATGCCCTAAGTCAAGATTGGCCATTTTTCTGAAAGCAGTTCCATGGGCTGCATGGAAAATTGGATGAAAGATGATACAAGTAACTTCATGGCCATTTTTGCAACTATTAAAGCTCTCACAAACGTAAATGCACTAAAGGTAAAGCACAAGTTGAAAGGTCTTTAGGCTCTCGAAAATGTAAAGGTATAAAAAGATAAACACAACGTACACATATACAAGCTTAATTAATTATACCGTCAAGTGTAAATATACTTTTACATTTCGGTGCACAAATGTTAAGCCCTCCTTTGGATCGTCTTATTGTACCTAGATAAACAATAACACAAAATCCTATAATCCTCCACGTATCTTCAAGAGAATCCACTTATCAAATTCGTCTTGATCTTCAAATGTATCAATCTTCTAAGTAGTTTTCACCTTAGGAACCAACTCAACCATAACGACATCGTATTCTTGGAGAAAGATAGCAGAAGCATTTAACAGGCATACACTCAACTTGTGGAAAAGATTAACATAAAATTGGATGCCAGACAAGGTAAAAGATAATAACCGAATACAATTTCATGTGGCCAATAAATTCATAGCTAAAAAAGAGCAGCTGGTGCACTTGGAGGCGGATGTAGTATTCTGCCTGCGGTTTCAATTGAACTCATAACTTTCGATATAGAGTAAATATTTATGTGTAAAAATTTATTAAAATTGTAAAAAAAGTAGATATGAATAAAATATAATGGATTCAATGTTAAAAACTTTAAAAGCTGAACTCATTGGGTTTAAATCCTGGATCTGCCTCTAGCTGCACTAAGCTCCTATTATGTGCGGGATCCAGAAAAGGACCAGACCACAAGGGTCTATTGTATGTAGTGTTACAATACATTTCTGCAAGATATCTAATAAATCCATAGCGAAATAAAAAATAAAAATAAAACGGCTAATAAATATTTTATTTTCTTCAGCAGGCCTTTTGCTAGAACAAGAAAAATATAATACAAAAACTGTAGAGTACAAACAAAAAGGCTTAAGATACAGATGATTATGTCCATAATGTGAGCTCATCATTTATCCATAAAACTTGAGAGATGCATGAACTCCGTACAAGTACTGATTCGTTTTATTTGCGCCCATGTGGTGGTAGCCTTAAGAAAAGCACTCTATCATCATTATCTCCTCAATAAGTCCAAAGATCACTTGTAAAACAATCTTAAAATACTTGCTACTATAGATACTATTCCTTTCGAAAAAGCCCTTGATCATGTGCCTCGTCTCAAAGGCACTAAAGTACTAACTTATTATACATGTTAAAGTTCTTACCATATTTTATTTAAAGAAACATCACTATCTGTTCCGCCTAAAGCTATATTGGTTTGGCCCCAATGTCATTGTTTAAGAAACAGGAAAAAGAGGGGGGGGGGAGGGGGTGAGGGAATTGCTTGGATCCCCCTTCCAAAAGAAGTTATAGCTTCCTTAAAAGGAGGTTCTTTAAGAGAACTAAATGGGAAAGTCATCTAGAAGTTAGGCGTGAGTGGGAATGCACTCTGAGGATTTCTTAGCATGGATTGCTAAATCTATATTATATTGAAATATATGTGGCGAGCGTTAAAAGTTAAGGTTAAGTTGTTCATTATAAACAACATACTTTTAATTATTTAATTATATTATGTCTAAACAAGTCTATTATATGTGCAGATCTTATTCTTTTTTCATGAGCTAAACACTTATTCGTGATAAGACAGTCACACATTTCAATATATATATATATATATACACAACACAAGACTTTTTGCGACATGCGTATGTATATGTTTTAACTAATGAATGGGCTGATATACCTTTTCCTGGTTTTTTCTTTTTCTATCAGTACTACTAGAGGGATATATTCCAACATTATGTCATTGATGGGGGCATCAACCTTTTCCTTTGGTTAGTGTGTGAATATTTCTTTAAAATAAAAGGTTAAACATGTTACCAGCTGCTTTTTTTTTCTAGTTCTAGTCACTATAATCTAACACAAGATGCCCACCCAATCTTTTTTTTTTGTTTGTTTCAAGATACTTAATTAAGTAATCATATTGAGGGTCCTTCTCCCTCATACTCATCGGAGATTCCCTTTCATGTCCAAAGTGCTGCAATGATCAATGTCTAAGACTTGCTTATTATCGAAGGCTTTCTTACTCATTACTTAAAAACTAGATATAACTAAGGTTCTAGTACCATAGGAGTGCTTTAGAAAATAGACTTCCCACAAATCAATAACCCTAATAAGATGGTCACAGGCATTACACATAATTCACTAGGGAGACATTAGGTACATATTTGTGTCGACAGTTCTAGAAATTAAATACTTCCACCAATTACACCACTCACCGGCCAGTATAACAGTTCAACAACTTCCTTTCCTTTGTGTAACCACGCATATGATTATAATTAGTGTCAGAAAACATGAACAGATGCAAGGATCTAAAAGGCTGTAATTAGATTTTTGCAGACTTGGAGTTCTATATGTTTAACTTTTTACGTGCAACAAGGGGACAACTGTAATGGGTAAGCATCATTGCCTACTTTCGTGCCTGATTTCCTTATTGTGATCAACTCAAAAGAAATCAAGAAAAGAACTTTCTCACGCTGGCTAGCTTTTCGTTGGTCATTGAGGGAGGAGAAGTCATCAGCATACCCTAAATACATCTAAACAAGGATTTAACGTATATGTTTTACAATATCGATGTAATTTAACATGTATAACTATATATTGTTCAGTCTTATTTTTTTGGTTACTAGTTAATTCCACTTATTATGATTAGTTATGTTTAGAAAATTTTTGAATGACGTATAATGTAAAGGTTCTTTTAGACTTGCTAAGAAGTATTACTCATTAAAATAAGGTCCAAGAGTTATCGTTTATCGTCCTTCTATCCATTAAATAGACACATGCATTCTAAGCAGACAAAGAAACGGGTAAGCAGGAATATGTTCATAAACAAACAGTAAATCAGACATGATTAATTCCCCTAATCAAAGAAAAAACAATTGGGGTGGGGGAAATTCATAATAAGACAAACTGCGGAACCATATACTAACATGGAACATTGTTAATGCAGATGAAACACCAATAATTCTTCGTTGAAATTCGAAACAAATACTACTACGACTCTTCTCTTTTCCCTCAATATACCTTTAGTACCTTTTCTTCTCTTTTCTTTCCGTTTGGTTCAATGTTCAATGTACATTGTTACCTTTTACCCTTGCAGGCTGCCACTACAGATAACAAAATGCCGAGAGATAAAAGAGGAGTTTAATTATTCTTTTATGCTATCAAGTTACTTATAAGATAAAAGAAGATAATCCCATCTATATAATGAGTGGAATTAATAATGTAATTTTCCTTTTTGTTCAATGTTCAATGTTCAATGTACATTGTTTTTTTTTTTTAAACCTTGCACTGCTCAAAAAAAAAATGTGCCGAGAGATGAAAAAAAAGAGTTTAACTTTTATATAACGACTGCTTAATAGAATTATATGCTATCAGATTACTTAAAAGTTAAATATATATTAAGTGGAATTAGTATTCTAAAAATGACGTCGAAACCCTGCTTTAACATATTAAAATACACCAATAAGTATAAAAATTCTTTACATTGTCAGTGTATATAGATTAAAACTAGGTTTGCTTCAAGATGATTTTGGGTATTGGAAAAATTGCGTACCAGGCATCAAAGCACTAAAATGATTGGGATAAGAAGGTGCTGCAGTAGTACTAGTAGCTGCAGCAGTAAGTAAATTAGGAGGTTGCTGCTGCTGAAAGGAGCTGCTTTCCCCGGCTGCCATATTATTGTAACGATTCTCAGGTCCTTGATCAAATAATATCCCTTGAAAAACATGTCCTGCTATGTTTACCGATGTCTGATAAGCATACTGATCCACCATATTGTCAATTGAACTTACGCGAATACATCGAAATACTGCTGGAAATCTCACTTCCCCCGGAAAATCACCTCCTTCTTCACCTATATATATCAATGTATCAAAAAGAACAAATGAAAATTAAATAAAATAGCTTACCAGTCTTTTCCTTTTTTTCTTTCTTTTTTTCTTTTTAGTGCTTAGCTTGTTGGTTATGTAAACTGTGTGAAATTATTTTACACCACTGGTTTAGTTTAAATCATAGGTTAATTACTATTTTTATGAGGTGTCCGACTACTCTAATATATATTATAGGGATTACTTTTTTAATTAGCTTATACTTAATGATCTAATTGCAAAATATTTTTATCCCGTTAGTGCATAAACCCAAAACTCATGGGGCTTTTCATGTGTGTAACATGCGATGGTGAGAAAATAAAACAAAAAGTGTACCATTTTAGCAAGCATGGTATAGTACTGCATAAAAAAAAGGTGCAAAAATTAGCTAGGGTTTCATAGTTTCTGTTCATAGCTATAGTAGATTTATAACAAGAGGCAAGCAAAATGCAATGAGTGTTTGAGATCTATGCAGTGTGTAGTCAAAGATTGTCTCTGATGATGACAACAATAGACTGGACAAGTATATATACCTTGATTTTCATGATTTTCTCTGTATCTTTTATTAGGGTTTGGCCTAGCTTGAAGCTGATATTGCTGTTGTTGAATAGTTGAAAGCTGCTGGTGAAGATGGTGCCGTGGACGCCTTGTGGATACAGGGGCCCAAGTGCTCTTAACGTGCGTTTGACAATGAAACCCTCGGCTCTTACAGCAAGTTCTGCACCTCAAATATGTGCAATCTTTTTTAGCTTGATTTCCACAGTCTTGGCACCTGCTACTTGATGATCCTTCTACTTCCCTCATCATCTTGAAATTCTCTTTATTTCTTCCCCAATAACACTCATTTTAGTTGATTTTACCATTTGAGCTTTCCTTTTGAAGAATTATTCTTTGGTGTTCAGCCAATTTCTGTTCCTAAATTTGGGAGGGTTCGTTTGTTTTTTTGGTGCTTTTGTTTTTTTCTTCGAAGAGAGCTCATGGCTCTAGAGTACTATATGTTGGGGGCTTTGGGGATTCCTTTTTTTCTCCCTCTCTAGCTTTTTTCAGGCACCTTTCCACCAAATAGTGAACTTTTTTTTAGCCCGAAAAAGAAACAAAAAGAAAAGTTTAATATTTTGCTATGTGTACGTACACCTACTGCGGTGTGAATCATTTGCCTTCTTCACCCTTCAGAGTTCATTCAACCATTTAAACAAGCACAGTGACAACAGTTGCTGAAATCAAATGTAGGTCAGGTCAGGTGCAATATTCTCCTATTGTAACAACAAGGCAAAGGGTATTCATTTATTGAAGAAATAATTACTGACTTTTGACTTTTGAGGACAGTAAAATCTTAAGATAAAGAAAAAAGATAAAGGACAAAACCATATTATTACACTACTTACAAGTACCAATAATAAATTCAATATAATCCCATAAATATAGTTTGGGAGGATAAAATTTATATGCAGACCTTACTCCTATCTTGTAAAGGTACAGAAACTGTTTAACGCTCGGCTCAAGCAACAGAAAAGGAAACAACCAACAATAATAAACAAGAAAAAATAAGAAACACAACATGTAATAATAAAAATAATGTAATAGCTACGAGTGCATTTCACCTGCTCTATGTGAATTAGTGTATTGCTTATCTTATTTGCTGTGATAATGAATAGCGGGAAATGATGAAGAAAAGGAAAAAGAGGACTACTCCTGGTTCCTCCATAAAACCTCAGTTTCCTTGATGTTTCCTACTTTCCATCTGCCAGCCGCACTAACGACAAACGGAGTGAATAAATAATAAATGTAGAGTTTGATATTTTATATTATATTATATTAATTGATTACAGCATGTTATCACTTTATTTTCTCAACTTACTACTATATTAGATTGCCATGAAGAACTACTTGCTATCGTATATAGACGTGACATTTTAGATGAATTTCACGTCGATAGAATTGAAAGAAATATTAAGTATATCAGTAAACACGTTTTAGATCTTAGTGATGCATTTTAAAATTGTACGTGCCTAGACCCAAAGTGAACAATATCACTAGTGGGTTGGACTGTTACATATGGTATCAGAAACCCTCCGCATGCAATTTTGAACGATGGTGGGGCAAACCTTAGCGAGGACCCTGAGTTCCTAAGGGAGGTGTATGTGACACCTTAGACGAATCACACATCGACAAAACACGGAAGACATGTCTTAGACTCTAGTAACACATTTTAAAATCGTACAGACCTAAATCCAAAACGAACAATATAACTAATGGTCTCGTTGTTACAATTGATCTAACTTAATCTGATAGTAAAATTCTTCCATTGTTAGTGCGCCGAACATATTTAACTCATAAATATATGTAAAAAGAGAAAGCTTAGCTTCCTTTTCATGTTGTGTATTTTCTCTCAACTCTTTAATTACTTTCCCTTCCGTCATTTTTCTTTTGGATTTTCGTTAACTTATCTCTATCTTTCTTTTTGATATAATATATATATAGAATGTGTACCTAACTAGTCTTCGTTGTTTGCTTTGATAAAGGCAGACAACTGGATAGGGCACAAGGCATTTAGAACTTGGGAAACAAGTAGCTAGTTGTTTTGCTAAAAGAACATGTTTTTGCTCCAAAACTAGGTAAACATATTCCTAATGAAATAGCGAGTTTTGAGGTTAACAAACATGTCTCTCCAACTATGTATGACTATAAACTTGTTCCATTTGATTCCGGTAGCTATAACAATAGACAATTAAGGGAGATAAGATAGTACAGAATTAGTTATCTAGTGCTAAGTTGAGCTCTGTTTATATGAAATTCTGTAAAAAGGTCACATATTTTAGCAAAAGAAAATTCAAAAGATTAGTTGATCTGGCGAGTTAGGCAGTTCTCTTTTCTTTTTGTGTTTTTCCTTTTTGGTTGATTTGGTGTCTTTTCATTAGGTACCACAAGAAAAAGAAAGAAAAAGATAAATGGGGGTCAATGTGGCAGCCCACATTATTGGACCATTTACCATTCTCTGCATGCTCAAGTTTTCCACGTGTTTGTTTGATAATGTAATTAGTTGTAGGGGCGTGGGAAGGGTTGGGATGGGGAGGAGACATTTGTTGTCTGTCATCCGAAATTTTTTTGACCATGGGTAGCTGTAAAACTAGCTCTGGCTTGATGACTGCTTTACTTTTAGCGTTTTCATGGGGCATAGAAGGAATTGATCCTGATCGAGATAAATAGATTTAGAAATTCATACCCGATTGCGACATCGAATAAGACTTATTCAAGGAGCAAAGACTCCGGTTGTCTTTCGGAATAACCACAAACGAATTAGATTTTAAACTAAATATTTTTATATATTTAATTTATTTTTATAAATATAAAGTCTAAGTAAAAATTACTAGATTTACCTAAACCAGTAAGTGTAACCTTTGCACTAAATCCGTTCTTGTCGCATATGTTTCTCTCGCGGATAAGGATGCTTCCCTATTGATGTATTTTGTATTCTACATCCTGTTTCGAGGTGCAAAAGTGATCGATCAATGAGTTATTACTACGATTTCTTTTCAATTGCTATAACTCCGTATTCCTATTTTCTTTATTACTAAACGATCACTTGATCTTGAATATTTCCCATAAAGCTTGTCCCCGTCGTCTAAGCCATAAAGTTAGGAAATCAGGAATTTTACAATAGGCTTCACGAATCACAGAGTTAAATCAGGAATTTTCCAAAGAGCCAGTCGAATTCACTATTTACATATATGTCGATTATACACATATTATATATTTATATGATATTTTAATTTTAAGCGAGTAAGTGAACGACTATTTTGTTAATTCTTCATAAAATAAACATTTAAAACCGTCGAAATGGACTTATCTCGTGATGGTGACTCGATAAATTTTATTAGTTGAGCGGGTCTAAATTAGAATTTTTTCAGTCCATTTAAATCTGAGACTTTTCAATTTAATCTCAATTAGGCTGTTGGCTTAGGGGTCGTTTAGTTGAAAAATAAGTTATTTCATAATTAATTATTTCGGAATTAATTATCCCTTATCTCTCGTACGAAACGAGCCTTTAAAATGCTGGTTTGTACTGGTTCGTGAGTCTAAACAAACTTACAACTCATATCTATAGAGAAAAATAAAGGGGAAAGGGCATGACTACCCATAAATGTGAAAATAATTACCCTGCTCTATCCATAAAAGAATTCTACCCATTAGATAATTACAATCCCCTACCAATTTAATAAACAAATAGAGTATCTCTAAATAACTACCCACGTTAATACCCTACCTATAAAAACGGAAAAGCTGCTCAAATTTGGCAGAATTTCACAAAAATTAGCGCACAAAAATTAAGATTTTCACCAGCATCACAGAATCATGAAGATGCTGATTTCCACCAGCATCATAACATCGTGAATATCGCAAGCGTGAAAAAACATAGCGAAGCTGCTGATTTTTCTTTCAAATTCGACTTTTTCTCCTTAAATTTTGTAGAAATATCAATTTGTTAGAATCATAGCAACTGATTTGACTTTCGAAGATGCTGAAACTTTTGATGCTCAAATTCGCATCGTATTGTTCCGATTTTGATTTCGCAGATTACAGAAGCTTAGCGCTTAAACTTCTGAATTTTTAACTGAAAATTTTGTTCTCAGTTTGAAGATCTAGAGATCGGGATGTTTGAATCATAACAACTGATTTGAGTTCGAAAAATATTCTGTTGAAATTCAGTATTTGACGTCAACACTGTTGAAATTTGTACTGTCGAGATTCAATTTTGTACATAAAACTAGTTATAACTTCAGATCTGTATAATCATGAAAAATATACCAATTCTGTTGTAGAATAGTGGAGAATGGGATGATAACTATAATTCCATAAACTTTCATGTTGATGCAATTCTAATAACGACTTGTTGGAAATTTGAACAACTTCTCAGAGAGATTGTAAAGCAACTGCAAAAGGACAGTAACACAATATTCAGTATGCTATTGCTCAAGTATATCCACCAATTACAAGTTGCAGCAATATGAGTGTTAGTGTTTAAAATCAAGTGCAGGGATGACAATACTCCCACTATGTGTGTCGTTTGCTAAAAATACTATAGCTGCAAGCACCTCCAGTTTCGATGTTGCTACAATTTCATCAGAAATTGCACAATCTGAAAGCAGTGATATGATTAGTACTTTTGATATGCAAGAAGGAGATGACACTGTACAGAACTTGATGATGCAAACATCATAACTAATCAATTTCATCAAAAAATTAAAAAGGACAAATTTACAAAGACAAGAACCTACTGGCTCTCGTCGTGAAGCAGTATGTCGTTAGAGGAAAATGTCACGGGTTAATAAATCATGCCTGAGAAGGTTCACTGTATCTTTTCAAGTAATAAAAAACTATGTGATACCTATATAGTATATAAGTATGTTATATGAGTATACTATGCGAGTATAGAATTGTACTGGTTTGAGTGTGTGTTTTTTATCAGTAAAACATGATAGCGATATAGTATATATGCATGCTAAATCAACATACTATGTGAGTATAGAATTGTACTGGTTTGTCTATGTATTTTATTAGTAAAAGATGATACTGATATAGTACATAAGTATGTTATATCAGCATACTATGTGAGTATAGAATTGGTTTGAGTTTGTGTTTTATATCAGTAAAACATGATACCGATATAGTATATATGTATGCTAAATCAGCATACTATGTGTGTATAGAATTGTACTGGTTTGTATGTGTTTTTTATCAGTAAAAGATGATATTGATATAGTATATAAGTATGCTATGTCAGTATACCATGTGAATATAGAATTGTACTGGTTTGAGTGTGTGTTTTTTATCAGTAAAACATGATAGTGATATAGTATATACTATGCTACATCAGTATACTATGTGAGTATAGAATTGTAATGGTTTATTTGTGTTTTTATTAGTAAAAGATGATACTGATGTAGTATATAAGTATGCTATATGAGTATATTATGTGAGTATAGAAATGTACTGATTTATGTGTATTTTTTATCAGTAAAACATGATACATAAGTATATTTGTATTATAAACAGGTATACCCTTGATTGCGTAGATGAAAGGTGTACTTAGAAACTTAAAGCATCAAGCCTATGAACATCAAATCTTTTCAAAGTGACAAATTTCAATTCTGTCCACGGTTGTTTAAATGATAAGAGATTTTGTTCACAAATACAAGCTGTCTCAGCTTTTGTTGCAGCTATGGTACAAGATAAACTTGTTGATCCGAAAACTATATATACACCAACAGATATCCAGAGACATCCAAAAAGCATATGATATGGATTTATGTTACATGCAAGCATGGAGATCAAAAGAAAAAGCAATGCAATTGTTGAGAGGAACACCAAGTGAGTCATACAAGAAAATATCAACATATCTTTACATGTAAAAGTATGCTAACCCAGGATCAGTGACACGACTACGCACTGAAGAAGAAGGGAGCTTCTTGTATGCATTCATAGTTATATATGCATCGATTAGAGGCTGGATCTATTGTAGGCCAAGGGTTATAGTTGATGGAAGTTTTTAAAAGTCAACATATCGAGGGAACATACTCACGGCTTCCATGCAAGATGCAGATGGTAAGAAAAAAAGTTGTCTCAAAATCAGTATTTAATAATTGATGTACTTTATTGTTTTAAAAATACAATACAATTACATTCAGTTAAAGCAACAAAAAAATATATTCAAATATCATATGATACCAATATGGTATACAAGTATACCAACAGAGTATATAATTATTTTGCTACATACATGCACCCACCTATGAGTATACTACTATATAAAATGATATATTAATATTGTATGTTGTAAATAAATATTTTTTCTTTGGTTTTACAGGACAAATTCTACCCCTTGAATATGCAGTTATTGATTCAGAAAATGATAGTGGTTCTTTGTGCAGTTCAGAGAAACCTGTGGACAAAGAGAGGGAATGTGTGTTGTATCAGACAGGCATGATGGTATATGGAGTGCAACTTCAATTGTTTATCCAAAAGTCCCTCATTGTGCATGTATGTTCCATCCGTGGAACAACATAAAAACGAACTTCAGGAAGAACCAAAAACAAATCAAAAAAGTATACTTTGCGTTAGCGAGAGCATACACAGTTAAAGAATTCAACAGGCATATGGCAGAGTTAGAAGCTATTGATAGTAGAGTGAAAACATACCTGATGAATATTGGATATGATAAATGGTCCCAGCCACATTCCAAAACAAATAGAACCATAACCATGACTCGAATATCGTAGAATCAATAAATGCAGCAAACAAGCACGCAAAAGACCTCCCAATTGTGAATTTGCTTGACTTTATGACGGCGTTGATTTAGAAATGGAATTGCACCAATCGGAAGGATGTCGTTGAATCATTTATGAAGATCGGTGTAAAGTATGAAAAAATATTGGCAGATAATACTGTGTTATCACAGATGATGACGGTATGCATTTTCAGAATCATAACTGCATGTACTGTAGTTTAACTTCTGCGCTTTAGAGATTTCACTAAACAACTGCATATTGTTATTAAAAATACTATTACTTCGTACAGCTAATAACTTTTCTTAATTAAAATTATATTAGGTATTGCCTTCAATTCCATTCTTACATTTAGTAATTGATGGCCAAACAAGAAATGTGGTGCGCCTACATAAAAAAAACTGCACTTGGGGAAGGTTTCAGCTAGACGATATTCCATGTCAATATGCAATGGAAGTTATACAAAAATTTCATATGGATTCATACAAGTATTACTCGGATTACTATAGGCCTCTGAATATCCCCATTACTGCGCCGCGTGTGGCGCCGCACCCAGGGACGAGGTAGTGTAATTTTTGGCCAGTTTAATTTTAAAAAAATAAAGTAAAAATAAAAAAGGGACGCCTAGTTATGTGCTAAAACACCCGACCCCTTTCCCTCTTTTATCCATTCTTTTACTTTAACTCCTCTCTAACTCATTCTCTAACTCACACCCAAGTTCCCTATTCTTCTTCTTCAAATTTCTTCCAACTCAAGTTCTCCCACCTCCAATACTCATCAAGATAAGTTCTCTCTCATCTTATTCTCCCCTTCTTTTAGTATTTATTTATAATATGTAGATACTCTTAGTTTAATTTAGCCTAACCCTAGGTAGTTAATGTTTTGACAATTTTTCTAGTACTTTCACCTAGTCTGGCCGAATTTGTGCTTAGATTTGTTGGGATTTAAATTATTATTATCATTGTGAATGATTTTGGGTGTATTTTGATGGTGTTGGAATAATTTTATGATGAAATTTGGTGGAGGTGCCTATATGGGTGAAAAATGGTAAGTTTTGTGCACTTTGTGCTTGCTATGATGTGGTGGTGTTATGGTTGTGTTAGGAGGTATGAATGGCATTATTGTGTAGTGGTCCTAGACCTATTGAAGCTGAAATTAGGAGTTGAACTTGGTGAATACAATGTGTTTGATAAAATGCCTCAATGAAATAGAAGGTGAAGTTGTGCTTAATTAGAGGACACTTGTTATGAGATAATGTGATGCTTGATGATAAACATGGGGTGGGTGGTCAAGTTCTTATATTGTGAAAATTTAACGTGTTAGCCCGGAGTGCTAATCGATTGACCACCCCATGCTAATGTGTTGCTAGGTGCTAATTAGGGTGTCTGCTTTATGCTAAGTACTTGTATAGTGTTGTATTGTAACTTCCTAATTTTTTTAGTGGTAAGTTAGTATAACTTCTTAATTTTTTTCTTAGTTACTAGTTTAAGTTCTTAGTTTTGTAAACTACACTAATGTAGTCCATGGTTATGTTGTTATAATATTATGTTGGTGGTTGGGTGGGTTGTTGATTACTTGTAGCGTGCTTTCAATGGGGTAGTTTGAGTTCCTAATATACATTGTACTTGTGAACATGCCAATAACATAAGTGTGGGGTGGTTACCCTATTTGGTCTTGCTTTTTGTTTTAAGTGTTGTGGTTAATTATGTTAGTCTTCTGCAGGTACAATGTCTCGCTGTCCTAGTAAATGGGCTAAAACAGGTTCCTCTGAGGCTGCCTATAGTAGCCGTAGAGGAGGCAGGCAGGCACCTCTTCCGGCCCCAGTGGAGAAGGAAGTGGAGCGCATTGATCCAAGTGCGTATGTAGTACCGGGCAGCAAGTATGGCATTCGGGTTATGCCATCTCATGCTAGAAATTGGTACCGGACCTTTGTTCCGACGGCAAGCCCATACCTGGAAGTTAGCATTGATGATGGCAAGCTAGCTAGGAAGTATTCATGTATATATAACAACATCAGATATTTGGGTTTTGAAAGCTTGTTCTGTCCCGATGAGTCGGTGAACATGAACGTGGCAAAGGAGCTCCAGGCCAACTGGCAGCCTGAGGCCAGTTTGGATTTTGTGTATGAGGTGCAAGTGAGAGGCAAGATAATCCCCTTTTCCTCACAGGTGATAAATCATATTACGGGTTTCACAAAGTACTCTCATAAATTGTTCCAGAGGTTACTGCGTCAACCCATATCTTGATATTAGGCGCCAACTGTGTGGCGCTGATTCTTCTGCTATGTGGACGGGGGATGCTAATGTGTTCCACAAAGACATGAAGAAAAGCAATTTCCAGCATCCTGTCAGGGTCATTCTCCGGTTGATTAATGCAAGGATCATGCCTACCCAGAACGACACTTAAGTCTCCAAGTTGAAGGTGTGTCTCATTTATGCCATCTTGGCTCAGATGAAGTTCGATCTGGGCAAGATTATGCTTGAGCACATGGCTTGATTACGGTCACTTGGGGCCCGCCGCCTGTATTTCTGGAGCATGATCATAGCAGGAGTTCCATTATGATCGGACGATTCCGGTGATGCTGCCTCTTAAGGCCTTTGATGTCACAGCTGTGACAGACCCCTTGATTAGTGTGAATTTTGACCACTTATTAGCATTGCTTCTGTATTAGTCCGAAAGTATCGATTTATATTCCCAAAACTAATGAAAGTTTGCAAATTGCAGGAATGTTGGAAATTTGGGCTCTCATGAAGAAATCTGACTCAGAAAGGAATGTTTCGACTCATAAGGCATGAAGGGGCACAACACACGAGAAGTGCGGTCCGCAGAGGTATTTCTACGGTCGTAAAAGAAAGTGTGGACCGCAGAATTCCCTCTACGACCGCAGAACTGGTGAAGAAAACCTACCGATTTTAAGCAGATGTGCGGACCGCACATGAATTGTGCGGCCACTGAATAGGGTCTGCATTGACAAAAAATCAAATGTTCAGAGAGTGCAAATGACCAAGACGTGAAGCCTTGCCTGAAGTACGGACCATACAAGAATTGTGCGGCCGCAGAAGCTGACTTGCAGCCACATACCAAATTGTGCTGCTGCAGAATCCAAGTCCCTACAAAACCAAGAAATGTGCAGACCGCACATGGAATTGTGCAACTGAAGAAAAATCTGACTAAAAAAGGAGTGTTCCGACTCACAAGGCAAGAAGGGGCATAACACTCAAGAAGTGCGGTCAGAGGTATTTCAGAGGACCGCAGAATTCCCTCTGCGGCTGCAAAACAGGTGAAGAAGCCCAACAGATTTTAAGCAAATGTGCGGACCGCACATGAATTGTGTGGCCGCAAAACAGGGTCTGCACTAACAAAAATTCAAATGTTCAGAGAGTGTGCAAATAACCAAGACGTGAAGCCTTGCCTGATGTGCGGACCGCACAAGAATTGTGTGACCGTAGAAGCTGACTTGTAGCCGCAGACCAAATTGTGCGGCTGTAGAATCCAAGTCCCTGCAAGACCAAACAATGTGCGGACCACACATGGAATTGTGCGGCCGCAGAACTTTCCGAGGGGCAATTTTGTCAGCAAAGTTGGGGCCAGTATAAATAGACAGGAATCACATTTTTAGATCATGTTTTTAAGTTCAAGCATTTATAGCCGTTATAATTTTCCATTTTAGGAAATTTGTGACTATTTTTGGATTTAAACATCATAGTTTATCATTTTAATCATACATTATGAGTTTAATTAGTATTTCTCTTTATTTTCTTCATTTTCTATTATGAGTAGCTAGACTCTTACTAGGTTGTGACCCAACCCTAGTGTGTAAACCGTATGGGTATTTAATTTAATGCTTGTTTAAAATTGTGTATTGATTATTTAGCCTTGTTTATGCTTTAATTTTAGAATTAATGATTGCAAACATTGATTCATGCCTATTTGACTTGTCTCTATTTGAGAAAGAGGAACCTTATCTAAGAAAGCTTGGCCAATAAAAAATTAGGCTAATTAAGGATTTGATTAGCCTAATTAAAGGGTTTGAACTAGAGATAGGGAAAACCCGACTTGAGCTCATATCAACAATCTAGCTTGATATCCATTTGAGTTTGAGAAAGTCAAATTGGGCAAAATCACTCTTTGACCGAGAGGTATTGAGTGGGTAACTTAGAGTTGAGAGCTATAATACACCCCAATCAATAAAACAAGTATTAACGTGCTTAACCCATTAGACAAACACATAGGTGAAGGTCACATCCATAGGCTTTTTAACCATGTGGTAAAAACAACAAAAATAATTATTCACTTTCTAGTTTATTCTCTTTAGTTTATAGATGTTAGTGATAATTTAGAAGTATAAAACAAAAATCCTTTGTTTGGAAGCGCAATTTAGTTATTTCACTTGCTCTCATCAAGTGTATACCCTAACACTCATATTAAACTCCCTATTGAAATCAACCCTGACTCTTTTTCGGTACTATTCTTCCAATGACCGTTTCTAGTCACTATTGAGTGCGGATTGGACATGGATCACACCCCTCATGTCGATGCTCCTGTGGATTAGAGATTAGTTCATGCCGAGGAGACACTGTAGCTGCTATTTGCTGATATGCGCCTTCACGCTGCTCGGGGGGAGACTGACTTGGTAGAGCTACAAGAGGATCACTCCCCTCTTCGCGGTCTCTCAGCAGTGGTTGAGCTTGGAAGATGGAGCACAGATGCCGTCGGATGAGGATTTAAACTCTGTTCCCTCCGATGATGAGAAATACCTGTGCACCTTTGAGGGTGTTGATGAGGAGTAGGTCAAGGGCCTTATGGAATTACCTTTTTACTCTTGTTTCTATTGTTTTGCATTGGGGACAATGCAATTATTTAAGTATAAGGTGGGGTACTCCTATTGCTTCTATATGCTTGTATTTGTATTGGTTTTCTATTTGCCAGTTGGTTTTGTATGATTTATTTCGTGCTTTCTTAGACAATATGGTTTGTAATTATAACTCTAAATTCTATTGGCCTATAATAGTTAGTAATCATAAGTGTTTAGTTTTGTCACGACCCAAAATCCACTAAAGGTCGTGATGGCGCCTAACATCGGTGTCAGGCAAGCCAACGATGATTGATCAACTTACTTACCCATTTTTGTATTTTGAATCGTATGAAATAGAATTTACACAAATACAATAACGAACAACTCGTAGGAACCCTCAAAATCCCGTGTCACAAGTGCATGAGTATTTTCTAAGGAGTACAATAATAATACAACATCTGTCCCGAATGTAATAAGAAATAAACAGTATAATAGAGACTCGGCAGACTGCAATGTGTAGCCTGGAATGCAGCTCACGGGCGTGTATTTCGCCAAGGTGATCATCAATGAACCTGTCAGATCCTGCACATTTAGTGCTGAAGTGCAGCATAAGTAAGTAAATTAACGCGTACCTAGTAAGTATCTACCCTAACCCCGGAGAAGTAGCGACGAGGGGTTGACATCGACACTTACTAAAGATCCAATAAAACAATATAATAAAAGATAAGCAGATATGAGATATATGGCAATGATAGGGTAAATTTGTAAGTTACATAATTTTCTTATTTCTTCTTTCAAAGCATAAATTTCTAAATCTTGTATTCTACCTTAACAGCTCGGAAAAATGTCAAGTGTCATTATCAAATAAGTAAGGAATACCATATAAAATATCGGGCATCAGTGGAAAGTTTAGCTCGTGAAAATTCAGATTACTAGCGATATAACGCACGATTCTACCAAGGTCGTTCGCCCCGATTTGGAATAATGTGTACACTGCCGAGGGTCGTGCAGCACGAACCGTAGATGCATCTATATACTGCCGAGGCATTCGGCCCACTCCACAAGAAAAGGAAGGAAGTTACCAAATTACGAGACACGCGTTTACAATAAAACATATGAGCATAAAATGAATATAATCTTTACGATTTCTCAAATAACTCGCCCAAATCTCAAAGTGTTAAGGCTTGGCCTAGTGTGCATATATTTATTTTTAAATTGATTTCAGTTATAACTTTAATTAATTAAGCTAGCAGAGTGAGATCAAGTAATTCAAATATTACATGATAAGATCCTAAGTCTACCAAAACATCAACATGCTTTAGCTACGTACGTACTCTCGTCACCTCATGCGTATGTAGCACCCGCAACTAGCTGCACATAACAATAATATTACTTAGGGGGTAGTTTTCCCCTCACAAGGTTCGACAAGAGACTTACCTCGCTCCGAAGTTCCATAACCGGCTCCAAAGCCTCTCTAACACCTCGAACCAAAGCCCGTCGATCCAAAACTATTCAAACAGTATGCAATCCAATCAAAATGTATTCTAATACACATAGTTAGTCTATTTAATCAATTTCCAACCCCGCTCGAAAAGTCGATAAAGCCAACCACCGGGCTACAGTGCTTGGATTCAGAAATTTTTTGAAGATAAACTTTACCCATAACACCATGAAGTCAAATATATGATTTATTCCTAATTCCATGGTCAAAATCCAAAATACCAATTTCTAGATTTTCTACCAAAATTTTAAATTTCTACTAATTTTCATGCTTAAATCCATATACAACCCATGTATTTAACTTGTAATAGGTGGGAATCACTTATCTTGTGTTGCTTGATGAAAATCTCCCCTTGAAGCTCTCCAAAATCGCCCCAACCAAGTGAAAATGAGAGAAAATGGGCCAAATCCCACTTTTTAAAGAACACCTCTGTCCAGACGACTTTCCGCACCTGTGGAACACCAGCCGCACCTGCGGAAAAATTCATCGCAGATGCAGTTCCCTCCAAGCCAGGAAAAATCCGATTTTGTAGACCTATTTTCGCTCCTATGCGACCACTTCTACAGCCCCCCACACGCTCCTGCGCTCCCGCACGTGCGGATATCCCTCCGCTTCTGCCACCCAGCTGCCCCTCTCGTTTTTCGCTTCTGCGGAGCATCCTTCACATCTGCGGGCTCACAGATGCGAAAATAGTTTCGCATCTGCGGCTACCCCAGCTCAATCCAATTGTTGCGTCTGCGGCCCCAAAATATGGTGCAAACTTGCTCGAGGCCTCAAATCACACCAAACAACAACCAAACTACGAATTGAAAATAAAAATCCTTTTTCAAACTTTCAAGATTCCAAACTTTGACGAACGCGTCCGAACCATACCAAAGATTCCGGAACGACGCCAAACTTTGCATACACCTTGGAATTCCAAACAGACATTGATAACACTAAAGCCCACTTCAAACCAAACTTAGAAAATTCTTAGACCTTAAAATTCCAACCTTCCATAATAAGTGCCGAAATATTCCCGCGTGATTCGATACTCAACCTGAACATACACCCAAGTTCGAAATCATCATACGAATCTATTGGAACCTTCAAATCTCAATTCCGAGATCATTTACTCAAAAAGTCAAACCTTCTCCAATTCTTCCAACTTAAAGCTTTCAAAATTAGAATTTTCCTTCCAAATCAACTCCGAACTTCTCGAAGTTCAATTTCGACCACACGTACAAGTCATAATACCCGAAGTGAAGCTACTCAAGGCCTCAAACTGTCGAACAATGCGCTAGAGCTCAAAACGACCGGTCGAATCGTTACAAGTTTCGACTCTTCCAGATGATGGATTTCGTCGACTGGCTTCTTGAGGGATTTGAAGTCGAACGAGAAAATACAAGATAATCAAAAAAATTGAGTGTCCAACAATATGTCTTTTTTTTTTAGTTTACTTTCTTAGGTAGTGTAATAATTCACCCTTGATTTTTTTTATGTTGCGGTTCTTTTCCAAGAGTATTATTGAATCAGGTGTAGTTAGTTATTTTTAGATGAGTCATAGCGCTAATTTGAAGTAATTTTCCTTGACTGCATATGCCTTGAGAATGGTGGTGCCTTAGTTGTAACTCTTATCCTAAGTGAGTTATGTGCCAACGTGTGAGTGAGGTTTGTGTTGATATATAGTGCATGTGTCTAGAACTTGCCACGTGTGTTTGCAAGGCGTAATAGAAGTCTTGTTCAGTCTAGGAAGTGATATAGGTATTTTTTTGTTGAGCCAATTATATGTCTGTGACCCGCCTAATTGATGTGTATCTTACGTAGCCCCTTTGAGTGTGTAATCCTATTTTCTTTGGCAACCACACTACAAGCTTGGCTCGTTTGTTGAATTGACCATTTATTTAAACCTTTCACCTCTCTTGAGCACTTGCATTTGTTATGAGCTTGTTAAAAGTTTAGTGGAGGTATGATTGGGTTTTGAGTGAAACTATAGAAAAAGAGAAAGGTGCACTGTTTGTAAAAAAAAAAAAGTGAGAGCCGCTTGTAGGGAATTGAAAAAATGAAGAGGAAATCAAAATCTAGAAAAGAAAAAAAATTGGTGTTTGTATATATTATAAATAAAATTATTCCTTTCTTGTGGTAGATCTTTCTTTGTCTGTGTTTAAAGAAATTGGGAGCTTGCTGTTAATATAATGTGAAGGTCGGGATTAGGTTCAACATAAGTGTGGGGTTTGAATTATTAATGTATATGTATTAAAGTGCTCAGGGAGGTTTAGTCATTATATCAAAATTGTATCCTACCCGTCTCGCATCCTACATTACAACCAAATTAAAGTCCTACTTGATCATTGGCTGAATGAATTCAATTAGTAGAGTATTACACTACAGGCAAGCCTATGGTATGTCTTATGTGGCACATGAATTTTGTCTATCTTGAGTTTCTATCTGTTCTTGAATTTTATTGTGTGTGGAACTACTCTCTATCTTTTGGTGTGAGGGCATATGACTTGCGAAGGAAAGGTAATGACTTTGACCTCTGTGTTAGAGTAAGTGAGCAGTATGTGAAAAAATACGTGGTATTTTGGAGTCGAGCTTTGAGGTTAGGATGTTATGATAGGGTGCTAAGTCTGCTTTAAATATTCTTGGCATAATGTGTATGGAAGTTGTTTGATGAAGAGGTCGTCCCTATGTGAAATATAGTTTGATTGCTCGAGGACGAGCAGTGATTTATGTGTGGGGTGTTGATGGTAGGCTAAAAATATGTGTTTTAGCCGTAGTATTGCACTCTAATTACTGTATTTTTAAGTGTTTTTTAGCTTAAATGATATTGAATTACACTTATTACTTCTATGAGTTGCAGGAAATGATTCCGAGTTATTAAGGTAATTTGGATCTAAATCGAACAAGTTGGAGCTTTGAAGTCTGAGTAGAAGCCCAAGAAATTAAGTTGGTATCACATTTTAGGGGTGGAGGACCAAGTCCGAATGTCAAAAAGTGAAAGAAGAGATTTACTCTAAGAAAACAATACTGCCGCGCCGTATGGCACGACGCGGTTGTGTAAAAGTGCATGCCTGACAGAATTGAGCTCTTTGAACTTCCTCACAAGTGTG
>MCJB01018815.1:52785-95087 GCA_002018475.1 Nicotiana obtusifolia | reverse complement strand
GTGCTAGTGTACAAATTTGTCAGAGTTATTTCCTATTTTGGCTAGGAAATGGTAGTTTCGTCTGGGCCCGTTCCTACAGGGTATAAATACACCAAAAATATGTTTTTGAAGGGACTTTTGACGTATGAAAGATTTGAGAACCAGCCAAGGAAAGAAGACAGAAGAATTCATCAAGATTTCAACCAATGATCGGTGCAATACGGGAGTTTGTATCGAATCATTATCATTGATGTCTTCTATATTTTAAAACCTTATTGAGATGACTTTTTCCATAACTATGGAGTAAATTCATTAGGGTGTTGACAGATACAGTATTTTGATAACTTGATTAGGGATTCGATTCTTGATAATCGTTGGAATTTATTGATGGAGTTTTAATTCGTATTATGAAGTTATTTCTTATTTTGCTTAATTGAATGAGGGGCTTGATATTGAATTT
This sequence comes from Nicotiana obtusifolia, assembly GCA_002018475.1. Classification (NCBI taxonomy): domain Eukaryota; kingdom Viridiplantae; phylum Streptophyta; class Magnoliopsida; order Solanales; family Solanaceae; genus Nicotiana; species Nicotiana obtusifolia. The sequence continues at coordinate 94,648 of MCJB01018815.1, read as the reverse complement.
CTTCACATCTTATGCTCTAATTTAAATTTGTGATTCAAATAGGTAATCCAAAGAGCCTCTTGAATTGTTAATCGAACTAGAAAATAGGAAAATATTTGTGAGAAGTTATCCTTTAGACCATAACCATCATTTTATTTGTTGTAATTATTTACCCCACACTTCAATTGAATTAATTACTGAAATTAACGTTCAATCGAAAGAAGAACATTAACTTCAAGTGTAATCTGATTATCTGTTGAATTCGTGAGAATCAACAGTATTATATAATGAACTAACTCAATAATTGGATTCCGAGTCAATTATCTTGCACTTGTCTAGTCAATTACCCTTATTTCTCTCATTGATATTTCTTCGTTGCTCCTCTGCTGTCCTTTGTGATCAATTGTTAATTGCTTAATTTTTAGTAGCTAATCGTAGTAATAGTCATCAAATCAAGTGTTAATTTTCTTGGATAGTAATCAACTGAAGATTATTCGAACACTGTTTAAATTCAATCCCCGTGGTGATGATAATTAGACTATAAATCTTTGACTAGCGAGCATCAATTTTGTATTGTGTTTTGCGCTCGTCACTTATTCTTCAAGAATGTTACGATATAATATTTCAAAGATAAAATTTAGAAGTTTATTTGAAATTTAGGTTTAACGTTGTCTTATGAGTGCTACATTTTATTGTACCTCGTGCTAATCCTTTAAAAGCTTATATCTGAATTCTTTAGCTACAACCATAATAATTTACAAAGTATACAATTTTTTTTATATATGAACTTGTATTTTTTAAATTTTTATTTTATAACTCAAATTTATTTTTAATAAAATATTACTCTTTGACATAAGGCAATACACATAATGTGCGTATTCTAAGACAACTAAATTTAAAAAAAAAGGAAGTGTGATTAATTTAGAGCACCCTATGTCCCAAAATCTGGGTCCCACCACTTTGCCATATTTGCGACGCCTTATTAACAAAAAGGCTTTTCCTTTGTTGGGTGTGGAATGTTTCGAAAGCTAGAATGTTGATAAAGAGGGAATGATTTTATAGTTGAAAATACTAAGGATATCGCCATCAAAATTATATTGTGGTGAATTAGCCTTGCTCGCACTTTTATTGGGCCACTTCTGCAATTAACTTTCATAACTTATTTACCATAATTAAGATAAATGGAGAAAAAAATACATCACAATTTTTGTTTCAGCTAAGATTTTCAATATTATTTTTTATGATTTGATTTCACTTCATAAACTGTTAGACCACAGTCACACTGATAAAGTCGGCATGTGAAACCAGCAATCCCATATTGTGGAATAAGAGCAGTGGTACTTGCGAAAATAGGTTTTGAGGAAGGGACTGATTGAACTAAGGAACTGAACTAATGGACGAAGAGGAATAATAAGTCAATCTTTGTCGGAATCGAAAGCAGAAAAATTGACCACATGATCGGCAATAGACATAAACCCTAAAACAAAATTCGCTCGTTCTTCAGTCCTCACGTATGTCAATCCTAAGCAGTATACAATGATTATCAAGTCACTCCCACATACAATACAAATAGTAGAAAAATGATTGAAATTTGTTTAAAGGAAGGAAGGAAAAGAAGTTCGTGGTTTGATTAACTTTTCCATCAGAAAATAAGACATGTTGGCCCATTTGGAAAATGCATCGTCGCTTTGTGAGAAACTTGTTTAATTAATGAGATTTTAGTTGGAATTTTCTCCATTTGATTCTCCATTTCATTATGTCCTCTTTTTTTGGCCTTTTCTCATTTGGTTCTATTAGATTCTCCACTAAATCAAAAATGGTAAGGTTTCAGTTCTTTCAGATAAAGAGAGTAGGTTCAATATTTTCACGTCAAAGGCTATAACACGTGGTGGGTATTAGACTTTTGAATATATTACGCTAAATATTTATTCGAGAATCAAGCAATTGTAATGAGATTGTTGGGATTCCTCTATCTTAACTAGATCTCAACGTATTCGAGCCCTGAAATTATAACATTTTCATGGGAAGAGTGATATTAGGCTAAAAATTTATGTTTGTGCATGTAATTTGTCTTGCATTATATTTCAATCTTATTAATTTTGGTGTAAATATTTGTGACTCGAGCATAATAATGATGTTTATATGTGTAGGAGTCAATTTGAAATGATTTGGCAAGCTTGCGTACAAAGTGAAATAAAAAAACAGAAGAATTTGGATCGGTGCCCAGGTTGGCGCCAGGCACCAACCAAAACGCCAATGGCAGAATAGCACAGAAGTGAAAAAATTTCAGTGTCCAGGTTGACGCGACAGCTAAGGGCGGATTTCGTCCTAATTCGGCTAGGACTTGGTAGTTTCAATCCTATACGCCCCCAACATGTATAAAAGAGGTTCTAAATCTATTTCTTAAGGGAGAGATATTATTGGAGAGGTAAAAGGCTACGAGAACACTTGGAAGCAACTTATCATAAGAGTTTTTTCTTTCGTTCTTTCTTAATCTGTATTTTAATGCTTTCAATTATTATCATGACTATGAATAGCTAATTTGTTAATTAGGGGTTTGATGGAACCTTTTGTAGGATAAATTTTTGTTATGTTTTTATATAATTGAGCCATTAGATTTTTTTACTTGTTCAACTACGTATTTGTTATTGTTGATTGTATCAATTGACTGTGCCTATTTAGTGTATATTGCTTGAGAGAGGCTACATATTTAGGTAGTCGTTGAACAACATCACTCCTAACGTATGTGAGAGATCAATACAGAGGGTTTAAAGGCAGGATTAAAGATAACGAAACCTTGGTGCGATCATAGTGAGCAGTAAATTAGTGCCAGCTAGTGTAGTTCGAGAGAATATGTTTAGTAAATTGTGGTAGTTGTCCGAGAGAGAACTATGACACCCAAAGTACTCACGACCGGTAGAGAAAACTAATTAGGCGAAATTATAAAAGACATAGCGGGAAGGATTCCGGCAATTAGGGAAATCATAACTCTAAACCTCCTTAATCTATTCTCCAACCCGTATTTGTAGTTGTTAATCTACTAATTTAATTTATTAGTTAATTAGATATAAGAATCTTAATATTTATAACTTAAGAATTGTTCGAGCTTGTCTTCTTAGTGATAGTGAACAATTGTAGTGGGATTCGACTCCGGACTTTTAAACCGGATTATATTTACAGGGACCGCTTATCCTTTTTAGAACTAGAGTTAGGCGTGATTAAAGAGCTTTACTTCCTAGTAGGTTCGCTCAACGTAAATTTAAATTAACCAGGGCAAGTGTACTTCGAACATAAATGGTTAAACAAAGAAAAAACAAATCCTAGTTCAAAAATTCAACTAACAAATATTCTCAACATCTAACCACGTTATCCTATCACGAACCTCAGAAAGATTGCTATTACACTGCTAAAGGATGTACATACGAGAAGATCACACTTCTTCACATTTTTTTTTTTTTTTGCTTTTTTAGTTAATCGTTTCAAATGCATGTAAGTCCAACTGTATAGTTACATTATATGCTATCATCTATAATCAAACCATGAGTACGAGTTGTCTGTCTCCTTGTTATATAGTTAATATTATTAATTTTATCTTATTTTTTCTATTTATTTCGTAATCTATGTTGTAAGAGTAATCCGCAATAATAAGTTTGATATATTTGTTATAATTTATGTTAATCAAGAGCTTCTTATAGTATCGTCTTAACATCAATATTACAGCATCTTATGTCTTCTTTAAGCACAAAAGAATTAGAAGTGGGTGCTATTTTAGTCCTAAAGAATTTGACGTCACCATTGATATCCTAACCACTCATAGTGAAATTTGGTGTAGGTGCACAAACAATCATTCTTAGGGATACTATTTAAAGATTAGCAAATAATTATTTCCTTCAAAATTTTGAACTAGAAATCTTAATTTTAGGATAATTTAGAACATTTTTGCGCTGAAAAATTAAAATTCAAGACGCACGAACTAATTTCTAAATAACAACACTTTAGAATACTTATCTGATGTCGTTCCTACCAAATTTTGGAAACAAATAGAAGATCTACATGAGCAGGAGAAGAACAAAGGCCAAATATAAAAACACAGAAGGAGATTTTTACATGTCCAATCCTTTATTTAATATTATTTTCACTAATAATATTATTCTTCTTTTATTCCATAAATGGCAATTCTTTTTACATTTCTAGCATATTTTTAGTATTTTAAAAATAAATTGACCCTCAAATTAAGAAATTAGTTTTATCGTAATAATATTGATGTCCTTGCTCTCTCATCATTATAGTAAAACTTTCCATTTTTTCACTCCTTTGTAACGGCGACCCCCCTTCCCCCCTTCCTTTGTTGTTCCCACCTTCCATCTCCATTCTTACATATCATAAACAAATTTAAATATATTGACTTATTTTACGCAATATATATATACAGAGGGGCGGAAGCTAGTCCCTAGAGGGGTAGAGGGGACAGGGAAATACGAGGAATGTAAGAAACAGGAAGCAAGCAACAAAATATACCTCAGGCGACAAAGTCGAACATATGCAAGCATATGCTAAATAAAATAGGCGGTAGAGCCGACCGAATGCAAGTATGTTAAAGTAAGATTAAATCATAAAATCTAGCGGCAGAGCCGTCCAGAAGTGTTATTGGTAAATAGGAAATAAAAATACAGATATTAAAAATTGAAACTTAAAAGCTTACAAGGGTATAAAGCTCTTAAGGTTTGAGAGGTTTTAGTGAGAGAAATATGTAGAGAGAAGTATCCGAAATTTGGATGAAGGACTGAATGCCCTCTTCCATGAGTGAGGGGGTCTATTTATAGAATTATAAACCGTGCTACAGGGAAAGTGTACAGTATTTTGCTACAGTGAAAAGTGCACAGTAATCAACAGTAACATTGCTATTTGCTGGCGTCATATCTGATGTCAACGACAAATTGGTCCTGATTTTGACTTATTCTGGGTCATAGTCAGGGTCATCCTCTTCTTCTGATTGTTCTTCAGACGAACTGGATGAATGTTGATTAGGAACCTTTCCCTTGAGCTGTTGTAGAAGGTTTTTCATCTCCTGGATGTGGTCTTCTTTGCTGGTAGAGACTGCTAACTTTGCTTGAACTAGCCTTCTCTGCTGCAAAAATGAAGTGCTTGCTACATCTGTAGGTGACAGAAATTTGGGGTTGCTGGAAAACCATTTTCCAACTGCTGGTAAGTAAGTCTCCGTGGCATCTCTCCATGCCTTGTACCACTTATAGTAGCCTTGAAGGGCTAACCAAGGCATAACTCTGAATCCTTCTTGTTTGTGGAAAACAAACTTCTGGGTGTATATCCATGGGATGTGGAATCTGAGAAAAAATTGGAGCAACTCGGGAATGTGCTGGTCCCCATGAAATCTGGAACAGAAATACTCAAATCCTTCTTTCACTGGTGGAGTAAATATATCTGCCAAATGACCGTAAATAGGCCACCATTGGTGCAGAAACCATTGGAAAAAATCTACTGGCAAGTTTTTGCCCCAAAGGAGAAAATATGAGTGTCTCTTGGTATGGTTTTGAAAGGTCAGCACATTAAACCACGCATCCCTATAATCATAGTAACTGAAAAATTGGGGAGAAAATGGCTGGAAAAGTTTTCTGACTTTCATAGGGTGATCACCCCAATCCTTCGGCGAGATGATTTTGTTTATCCACACTGTAGTATGGGTGATATAGGTTTGGGTTTTGTCCAAAAAAAGGTTTAAACAGACAAGAGTGAGTGTCTGTAAGGATAAATTCATAGAACTTCTGGTTATGAATAGGAGTTTTCTGGAGAAAGTTGGATGTTGGGTCGAGCATCTTTTTGGCTACTACTAGAGGGCTAGAATCCCAAAGATGTGGCTCGATATGGACGAGTGAGTAATTCATCTCGTTCTTAATATATTAAGGTTCCCCCGAATAAGGACCTACTAAAGAAATTGGCTGAGGCACGGGTGAAGAAAGTGCCTGCTTAGGTGCAGAAGGCACCATGCTCTGTGTAGTGGAGCTTTTGGCCACCACTTATCTTTTAGTGGGGTTTTTTACCACCATTTCTTTCTTTGTGGTGCTTGTAGCAGCCACGGTTGAAGTTGAAGGCGTGGTGCTTTTTGCAATCACAACTGAAGTTGAAGCTAAAGAAGACATGGCGGAAGATATGGCGGCTGCTTCAAGGAGTTGCGCCATCGTCTTTTCCACTTCCTCTTGGTCAAGAGGAGTCATGGGTGCTTTTGAAGTAAGGCCCATGAGTTGCATCCATTTTTCAAAATCTTTTGTCGTCCACTGCGAAGCATGCGGCTGTGCAAATTGAATATCATCTTCATAAGAGGGTTCTTCTTCGGCGATATTTGCCTATTTTCGAGGTTGGGCAATTGAAATTGGTTCGGCCGAAATCGACTGTGATGAGACCATCATTGGGATGCCTTTCATGGCATAGTCTGCAGGTGATCTACATTTTGGCTAGCTTGGTCCAGCTTCTGTTGTTTGCTGCTTTTTTGCAACTACTGTTGTTGTCTGTTGTTGTTGAACAACTACTGAAATTGAAACATCTTTAGGCTATTGTGTGGCAGCCTTATGTTTTCCTCCGGGGATGGCAAGGCTAACCGCGGGGGCTTTGGTTTTTCAGGCATTTTATCTACCTTGAAGGAATTCACGGGTTAGGAAATCAGGTATGGAATTTGAGCTTCCCTTTATATATTCAATATCAAAATTAAAAATTGATAAAATAGCTTGCCATCTAGCGAAAATATATTTTTAAGCAATATTTTGCACATCCTTTTGTAAAATAGACTTAGCTGCCTTGCAGTCAATGCGAAGCAAAAACTTTTGGTTTAATAAATCGTATTGAAATTTCGATATGCATAAAGCAATTGCCAAAATTTCTTTTTTAATTGTTGGATAGTTCTGTTGTGAGCTATTCCAGTGCTTTGATGTAAAATCAATGATATTTTCTTTATCATTTTTAATTTATTTTAAGATACCACCATATCCTATGTCTGACGCATCTGTTTCTACGATTTTAAAAGCAGATGAATCGGGGAGACTTAGGAGAAGGAGATTCTTGACTTTCAACTTAAGTTGGTTGACAGCATTGGTTTGGGCATCTGTCCAAGGAACCAGAGACTTTTTTAATCTGTCGTGAAGGGGCTTTAGCAGAATGCTTAATCCCGGAATCAAATCACAAATATAATTGACACAACCAAGAAACCTTTGAAGTTGTGTCTTGTCCAGGATTTGATCTGGGAATTTGTCAGCAAACTCGAGAGATAGCTGAATTGGAGTAATAGTCCCTTGTTGGATGTTATGACCAAGGAACCTGATGTTTATCTGGAATAAGCTGTACTTAGTTTTAGACAAAGCTAATCCATTTTCTTTGATAGTGTTAAAGAAAATGCCTAGATGTTTGAAATGTTGGTCGATATTTGTTGAGAAAATCAAGACATTGTCTATATAAGTTATAACAAAACTGGAATATGGATTAAAGATATCATTCATTATCTTCTGAAATTCAGAAGGGGCGTTCTTTAATCCGAATGGCGTCACGTTCCATTCGTACTGTCCGAAGGGGATTGTAGAAGCAGTTTTGTACCTGTATTTTGGGTCGATTTGTACTTGCCAAAATCCATATTTTAAATCAAATTTAGAGAAAATTGTGGCAGCATAGACTCTTTGTAATAAGTATTTCTTGTTAGGAATAGGATACCTAATCCATCTAAGTGCTGCGTTAAGAGGCTTATAGTTGATAACCAAGAAGGGACTCCGCGTTCGATTTCGGAGTTTTTGTTGACATAGAATGCCGCACAACTCCATGGAGACTTTGAAGGAGAAATTATCTTATTGTCTAAGAGATCATTGATCTCTTTTTGACAATGCATTGTAAGCTCGTGATTCATTTGAATGGGTCGAGCTTTAATTGGGATGTTTTTCTCGTCAAAGTCAGGCTCGTAAGGAAGCCTAACAATGTGCCTTTTTACGTTTCCAAAATGCCATTAGCAAATCGGAACAAAGATCCTTTGAATCTTAACTTCTAAACATTTACTTTTAGAAGAAATTACAGAATCAGTTAACTGCTTCTGTATTCTTTGGAATGCTACATCTTCTTTTAAAAACATAATTTGTTTTCCTTTATTTTGCAAAGAATGTATGACTTCATAAGTTGGAGGCTTATGTAAAGGAAGAAGGACGTTGCTTGTGGGATAATCCACATGAATGTCTTTGTTCGTAACCAGGTATGGTTTACAAAGTTGAATGAAGGAATACCTAGGATTACTGCATTGCAAAGGTCTTTTGCTAAGAGAAATAGAGTCTGGATGAACCAGTTTGGCGGCCCTTAGGCGTTCCTTGTTTTGACAAAAAACTTGGTTGGAATGACACCTTCTTGGATGCAGCTTCTGTCTGCTCCGGTGTCAAATAAAGCTATGCCAGTCCAAATAAAAGATTTACTGACGATAAGAGTTACCCTAACATGGTATTCCTGAATCCTTATTGAGGAAAGATGTCCTAAGAAGAATTTTATTTCATCATCGTCTTGGTCAGAGGTTGCAACTGCCTATACAACCTCTTTGAGCTTTTGTGGCTCATTAGACAATTGTTGGAGGACAAGTCTATCAAGCTCTTGTCTTGCTTTTATTTACCTAATTTCTTCTTTTAGGTGTGCTATCTTAGATTGAAGGTCTGAGATGGTCACCTTTGAGACCTTAGGACAATCAGAGGGAAACCTCTTCAAAATATCAGTAATGTTGTAGATATCGGCTACCTGGGGATGATTTTGAAAAGTTGATGATGAAGGTGTTGAAGGCTTATTAAGGACTGTCTTAAGTTTTCCTAAATAATCCTTTTTAAGTTCAGGATCTTGAAGATCACTAATTATTTCAAGAAGAAGATCTTGTTCTTTCGTGAGAACATTGATCTGAGGGAGGTCATCTTGGTCAGACTCCTTTGAAGATGTAGTGGATGAATTTAAGTCATCTTCTAGGATGTTGTTAAATTGTTCATCGTTGGACATTTCATTGTCTGTAATATTCGAAGATTCACTTAATTCAACAAGCAATTTCTCTATTTTGTTTAGAGTAGGTTCGTCAAGTTGCAGGCTCTTGATCTTTTGAGAGACTTTGCAAAACTTGGCGATGTGGCCTGGCTTTCCAAACTTGAAACATTTGCCAGTGGAAGTAGAAGTCTTGCCATCTTTAGTAAAGGATTTGGAAGACTTATTTTTTGTGTAGGAAAGTTTCTTTTTCCTATTGAAATTGTATTTTCTAATATTGGAAGAATCAGGTTTAGAACTTTTCTTCCTATAAGGTTTACTACTGCACGAAGGAAGACCAAATTGTTCGTAGAGACTTCCTAAGTCCCTACGTCTTTGTGCCCTATCTTTGGCAAGTTGCCTAATTATTTTGTCTTGCCTACAGATTTTAAGAGCAACTTGTTGAATCTGGCTAACTATATGGCCATAGGTGATTCGATCGTAAGGACAATATCACCGGAATATTGACTCTAAAATTCTTCTTTGACTAAATCTCTAAGGGACTTGGGCAAGCCATCTAGGAATTTCTCTTTCCAATAAGGGAGATTCCCATCTGGTCTTTCGTAGATTCTGGTCAAGAAGGAATCCTTATACCACTTAAAATCTGAAAGAGTTTTGTACTTGAGGTTGTTAAGTATTTCAGAGGATTTTTCTCTAAATATACCTGGACAACCTACGAATGTTTTGATGATTGTGTAAATCAACGGTGTTGATAGAATCAGAAATTGTTTCACCATCTCTTAGGATTGGTTGTCCTAATTCATCTAATTTCATGGCTTGAAAAATTTATTATTTTTCCTCGTCGCTTAAATGGGTATCCCACCACCCTTTAAGTTGGCCTGTAAAACCAGCGACTAAGACATGAGTAGTACATTGATTCGAATAATTGTGGAAGGTTTTGTAAGTAGTGGCCACCATGATCATCTGCTGTAATTTGGCAAGAATATTATATTCGGAACAACTATCGATATTCCACTCATAGATATTTGAGCATTATAATTATTCTGCATGGTATTAGGTCTCTCTTCTAAGACCACGCCAGGATGTGTAGCTCTAGGGTAATAAAGTTTTTGAGGCTTTCGCCAGTTGGGAAATTCTGACTTAATAGGTGCCATTTCTAGAGGAGGCTTGTCTTCTAAAGAAATTTGTGAAAATTGTTCATATTCATTATCTGAATCGGTATCTCCTAAAGCTCCTGCGATCTTAGAAGAGGAATCTTCCGTCTGTCGGACTAGAGTGTCCTGGATTGTTAAGGATTTTTCTATTTCCGCTATCCTCTGTTGCAGTTCAGAGAGTTTGGGAGAATCTGTAGAGCGGTGCATAACAAGTTCTCTAGTATGAGTTCTAGAGATCTCATATGGTTTAAATAAAGGAGTTATAGGAGTAGAGGTTCCTACTGTTAGTTTCTTCAGAGAAGCTGAAGATGAATTTGAAACCAAGTATTCTCCAAGAGTTTGTAAATACTTGTTAGTGTAATTATTTTGTTCAAAAATATTTTTAATATCTTTGGTAGTGATCGGCTCAGTGTCAGTTCTCTTTTTGAAAGGTGAGGCTGTAACGGAGCTGCTAGCAAAGCTTGTCGAAAATCCTTGTGACGGAGGAAGTTCGGAAATAACTTCTTCGCCAGTGTTGGTTTTCCATATTTTTGAAACATTAATTGAGTTTGAAAAGGGAAATCGATCTGGTTATAATCAGCATAAATTTCAAACCATTCAAAGAAATTAATTTATTGTTTAATGACATTTAGACTATGATAGAAAATTGTTTGAATTTTCTTTCTTTCTTCTCCTTTGTATTTTGCTAAAAGCCAAGTTCTTTTGAAAAGATTTTCAGTAGAGTAAAATTTCTTTTGGAGACCTTTTTTATCAATTTCAAATTCTATCTCCAAAGCACCAACGATATTGTCATCTCCTGATTCGGCACCTAGTGACGTATAAGTTGGAGAATCTGGTTGGTTGTAGGTAGTGTCAGCAGAGGGAATCGTCTTTGGTTTTTCTACCTTATACCTAGCTTGTAGAAATCTAGATTCGAAGTCAATTGTCTCGAATCTAGTAGGATGTGAGGACACTGAATCTCTAGCAGAATGAATTGATGGGATTTCAAACTGCGATGAGGCAGAGGAACTAACTCTTTGGCTAAGGGACCTCTGAAAGGAAACTAGCACAGATCTGGAATGGAGTTGTTGGATCTCGGAAACTACCATGTTTTGCGGTTTTTGAGCAGGAGTGGCATCCTGCAGAAGCCAATTTTCAGGCAGAGAAACCTGATTCTAAGAAATTGGCTTAGGAATAGACATATGAGATCTCTGCAGATCTGTCTGAAAGAGAACAGTTTCACCTTTGTGAGTAATTCTCATAGCTCCAGTGTTAAAGGCAGAACTCATGGCCTTATACTAGATTCTGTAAATAATTGTTACTGGAAGAGAACCAACTTTAGTCTTATAATTAGAAGTCTTAACATTAAGGGTCAAGGCATCTAAAATATTTCTATCTTTAAAGGGAGACTGTGAAGTTAGGGAAACAGTCGAAATAAATTGGACCATTGCAAAGACTGGTTTCAACCATTCCTAGCAATGAATCATTGAACTCTAGAAATCTAGAATCTCTAAGACAGAGTAGAAGTGATGTGTCCAATCCTTCTCTGGATAAAGGCTTAGCGGCTATTTGTACTAAACCAAAATGGATGTAATTATATTTCTTCCTATATTTTTCAATAGATTTGATATTGAGAAGTTTGATTTCCTCATGGTCTGATTCCAAAGGAATAGTTTGCTCAATGGTAGACATGTGATAATCACTTGTCAAGCTCCATTTTTCAGATTTGTAAATTGTTGACTGGGGATATTTGGGGATTTTCTAGTCATCAATTGATTGTTGCAAATCAGAGAAACTAATCTCTTCTTTGAGCTTAGAATTGGAAGAAGAGGAGAAAGAAGAAGAACCCGTAGATCTAGATAAGAGTGAGTGAAAGTAAGATATTTGAATGATTAAAATGCTTCCTATCCTTGGCTCGAGAGACCAAGTGATTTCATAAAGAAGTTATTCAAGTACTTAACTCTACTGAATGTGAAAGTGTCAGATCTGGTGTTAAACTTCATAGATATATAACTTTTAAGGCCTTGTAAGAGGTATGTTCAGATTTTATCTTACTATAGTGCTTAGCGTTAGATATTGAGGGTAGATCTATAAGTATACTAATTCTTTTACTCAAAAGGGCTAATGTTTATGATTGTTCTATAAAGAATTACTTCTAAATGACCCAAAGGTTTTTAAACCATCTGCAAGCCTTCCAGGTACATTTACAGGCATCACCTCGCCATAATCCATGGGAACCACGCTTATAATGCAGATCCGAAAGGATCCCAGTGCCATCTTCAAAGATTCTTCGTATTACAAGCATATGTTTAACCATTTTATGGAAAAGAATCAGTAAATCTGCAGATCTATCATCAGATCTAACATCTTTGCACTATAACAAAATAAAGTAAGAACAACTCTCAAACTTAACCATAAATAATGAGATACGTGAGTTTGATACTAGATCTGGCAGTACCACATAACAGTATGTTAAAAACAAGAATCAAATCCTTACTTCCCCACATCCTTATATATATATATATACCTTGTATTTTTCAACTAAAATATGTATACATTTTTTGTTTATATCTTGTATATTAATAATGTGTTTATCTGGAAAAAATTTTATGGGATGCTTAAGATATAAAATATTTATACTAGAAATCTACCATAAATATGAAAATTTTCAAGAAAAAATATATGCATATATCTAGTATATTTGTAGAATATTTCCAGTGTCAAAATTAATACACTTATAAATCCTTAGGATTTAAATATACAAACATGAAAGAAATCATAAACCATTAAATATAAAATTAGTCAAATACATGTTAAATAATATGTGTATTATCCAAAAAGAAAAAAAGAAATGAATTCAATAGGATTAAGGATTAAGAAAGCTTAGGAGATAAACAAGGGACAAATTCTTGAATTACAAAGGCATATTGTTGGAATTTCGATTTTGATTAAGATATGCTATAGAGGAAATAATTTTGTTGCTACTATTGATAGATTATGTTTTTTGTGCTAGTTTAACGGTAGATCAGCATACCTCTAATAAGTCAGCCCACCTTACTTGTCAGCAAGCCCAATCGTTGGGGCAGATAAGGACATCATGACACATATATGGGGTAAATTCAAAAAATAATCTTTTTGCCAGACTTTTATTTGAAAATAGTCACAGGTACAAAAGTTAAAAAGTAGCTAATTTTTGGAATTCATGACAGTGTCCTGAAATTTTCACGTGTTTTTAAGGTTGAAATCCATGACACTATCTTTTTTCGTCTTAAAAGTGGCTATGCTATTTTTTAAAGACCAATCTCAAAAGTGATTAGCCCGTGTAATTATTTTCCAAAAACTGGACGGAAAAGTGATATCGCACATCTATGTCCATCACACAAAACTGCTATGATCCACAAGACTATTGATGAATGACAATACAACAAATTCAAGGGCGATATATAACTAAGTTGATCAAATACGTAAAGAAGATTTATATGACAAAATCCAACTAATTTAATCTTGAAACATTACTAATTGACAGTGACATGTAAAATGGTCAAATTTGCCTATCATTCAAAGTTTTTTGCCCACACCCTGATCCTCTGAGTCTACGGAGGATATAGCGTTTGATATGATACACACGCTCAGATTGTTGACTTATCTAAAGTTGGCTGCATATCTCCATGCCTCAGAACACGTGCCTAATTAGTGTACAAAGAGCACTAATTAGGTGAAAAGTATTTTTTCTCAAAAATATTTTTTTCAAAAGTATTTTAGGTGTGAAGTAGTTTGTACTTGACTAATTGATTTAAAAAACACTTTTGAGCATCAATTAGTTTTCGGTCAAGCTTTTAAAAAGTGCTTTTAAGTGTAGTTTTCTCATAAGTGCTTCTCAAAAAAGTATTTTTTGGAGAAAAATAATTTTTTTCTGCTTCTCCAAAACCGTTTCTGCTTCTACTCAAAAGTATTTTTTTTCTTTACCTAAAAGCTTAGATCAAACATCCCAACTTTGAAATTTGGAAAAGTTTGACCAATCATGCTATTAGTCGGTTATTCTGGATATTTTTAACTGCTATAGTGAAATGTTGTTGCAGAAAATAATTATTAGTATAACATAACATGAAATATAAGTTGCAAAAGAAACTTGGTTGTTATAGCAAAGTTTGTAAAGGAGTTTGACTGCATATAATTTATTTTCTTCTAAGTCAAAAACAACCGGCAGCTAGCCATGTTATAGTTGAGATGCACCGAAGTTGAACCAAACACCCAGCCTGCCTAAGTGAATACAGAGGGTGACTTCATTTTAATGTTTGCAGCAATTCAGAGACCATGACTAACATGTTCTGTTCAACCAATTCATGATAATCAAAAGGAGCAAAACTGCTTAGAAAATTTCTCAGCTTACAAGTTCTTCTACAGTTACTCTAAACCAAAATCAATCACCTTTACTCATCAAAAGCCAACCAATAACCTAAGATACCAAATGCATTTCTTTTTTTTAATCTCTGTCCGGAGAAAGACAATAGTACCAAAATCCATATTCCTAAGCATTGCAGTGTCACAAAGCATCACCAACTTAATATGAAATGATAAGTGCTATCTGTCTTCATTTTGTGTCTTATTTCATAGCATGACAACATTGTCACTCAGGATTTACTTAACAGGAGAAATCAATATCATAAAATAGCATAAATATAAGTATGTGGTACTGTGGATCACCACACAAATTATGGTGTTCAATACTTTTTCAAAGTCCTTGCAAAAAAGAATCTCAATAACACTCTTGTCTTCAGAGTTCAAATTGCAGTACAAATTATGAAGAACAAAAGGAGTTCCTTATAGTTGACATACGCCAATAAACATAATACTGAAAAGAGAAAGACTGGATCTTGAAATTGAAATGCATTAGATAAATTCAGATATTTACATCCAAATCCAAGTAAACAACCTAAGGCTTAAAAACAAACTAAAGAGTTACCAAATCAAACAACCTAATTCCAAACAGTCCTAAATACACAAATTAAGATTATATTCAGATCAAATCGGCCATAATTCCAGTTAAATAAAACAACCTAAAACTTCCCAGTTATTCATCCTTGTTGAAACTGAAACTGCAATATTTACTTTAGACATAACTGTGCTGTACACCAAGTCCATGCTTTCCATGAACACAACCTGGCCTGTTAAATATATAAGGTCCTCTTTTTGATTTGTTCATTCTAGAACAAGCCCTTTTCCCTAATTTCCTTATCCTTTGTCTCCCAAATTTATCACTCAACCATTTTGGTACTAACTCATCATCCAAATCATACTCATCATCATAATCTTCTTCCTCTTCCTCTTCCTCTTCCTCTTCCTCCTCATGACCATCATCAACCCTAACATCAAAAACAAGCAATGGACCAGTGATTTGAACATGTGAAGGAGAAGACGGTGAGCCGATTTCACATGGGTCCGACCCGATTTCACATGGATCAACAAGCAATGGACCAGTGATTTGAACATGTGAAGGAGAAAACGGTGACCCGATTTCACATGGATCATCTTCCTTTGACATCAATTCATCACTTTCATCATCATCAGTTTGATCACTGAAGGAGTAGCTGTCTTCTTGTTCATCGTCCGATGGATTAACAAATTCCCACGAAGACAAATCTTCAATAACATCATAAGTTTCGATTTTGGTCTCAGATCTGGTAACCATTGCTGTTGATCTTGGTGTTGTGTGATTTTTGCTGAGGATTCTCAACATATTGGCTCTGATTTTTTTTCAGGTCAGAAGTTTACTTGTGGAGGAGTTTTCTGTGAAAAGCGATATACAACTGACAAGTAATTATAAGAAGAGCAGTGTAGGTGACGTAGCGGTTCTAGGCAATTTGGTCCACCTGTTTTTTTGCTGCAATTCTATTGGTTACGTTACGTGTCGTTTGGCTTGTATCGTGCATTTCCTTTTTCTGATCTTTTTGTTTTGCAAATTTCTCTGGGAATACACCGAAAGTCCGAAATAATAAGATGGAATATCCGAAACGGTACCGTTTACTCGAGACGTGAAACAAGGGAAACCATCTTATAAAGTTTCGGGTTAAGTTTGACCCGACAATAATGGAGAAGGAAACAGAGAGAAAAGAAATTAGGCTTAACTTCTTTTTTCCAAGAAATATTTACCCACTCAGTAAATTTAATATATTATTGTCCTGTATACAGTAGGGTTCAACTCTCTATATAAGAGGAGAAAAGAATCCTATACAAGGTAAAAAACTTAATTACACAGTAAAAGATCCTAAAATTATTGGTTTCAACGTCTTTGCTGATTTAGACCGTGATTTCCGCCGAGATATTTACATGTCACGAGATTTCCGGCCCTTCCGTTATGCGAATCTGATATTTTTACTATAAGATGCTTTACCCGGACCGGTCTCGACAACCTTATCTCGAATACCTTGGCTTCGAGTTTTATCTCGATGACGCCTGACCTCGAACTTCCCTTCTTGAAATGCCGATCTCGATCTACAGGAGAGCGACTTCAATCTACACCGATCATCATAACCCAAGACAGGTGCTTCCTATGCGCTCGATCGTATCCGACCCCAGGTTATTAACTTCACTAATTACTTAGGGAAACCTAATAGGAGTAGTAAGTGCATGAAAATTGCAGTATAGTAATTAAATCAAAAAACTTCTAATTTTGATTGTGCAGAAATTATAAATAGCTTTAGCTGGTTGTACATTGTAGTTAGGTAATGGCAGGTGGTACATAGTTAGTTAGACAGTTAGAGTGAATTAAAGAATTGACAGCTGTCAATCTTAGGAGTTAATTATACAAGGTTAGTGTTGAATGTATATACACAATCGGACAAGTGAATGAAAATAAATCAGTTTATTTTTATTAAATATTTCTCTCTTTTCCATTGCTGCCCATTTCTTTCTCTCTCGATGAGGTGTGATCCCAGTTCTCTCTCTCCTTCCAACATGGTATCAGAGCCACCGATTGGTGAGATTTGAGCTGGAACATCACGGTATTGAATGGTAGCAGTGTGTGATGAGCAGAATTATGTGATTTTGGGTGTTTCGAGAACAAGATCGGACTTGAAGAAACCCTAATTTTTCGCCATTGTTGTAACTGTAAATTTCTTCATTTCTCAGTGTGTGTGTTTGTTGAAAACTGCAAATTCCCTCCTCTTATAAGAATGCCAGATAGCCAATTGGAAATGGAGCCTCAAGTTGTTGCTCAGATGGAAAAATTCACCAATATTCATCCACGATATCCCCTGTATCTGCACCCTTCAGACACTCCAGGTAGCATCCTAATCAGCAGTTGACTGGAATCGAAAATTACACTGCTTGGAGTAATTTGATGAAAATTGCCCTGCTAGCAAAGAATAAGTTAGGGTTCATCGATGGTGAATGTCATAGGGAGGATTATAAGGGTGATTTGGAGTATGAATGGGATAGTGCAATGCTTTTGTCCTGTCGTAGATTACCAATTCAGCATCTAGAATTAGCTAATGGCCCAATGTATTCCTCTGATGCTCATAAGGTGTGGATGAATCTGAAGGAACATTTTGACAAAAAAAATTTCACTCGAGTTTATCAACTGCATCGAGAGATTTACACAATGATCAAAGGCACTTCCTCTGTATCTGAATATTTTTCCCCACTACATAATGTTTGGGATGAATATTTGTCTTTAGCCCCTCTTCCTGGCAGTGGTAAGGCATACGCAGAGCATATCGAGCAGCAGAAACTCATGTAGTTTTTGATGGGCCTAAATGAGACTTATTCTCAGTCTTGAAGTCAAATCTTATTAACAATGCCCAGTCCATCACTGAATCAGGCGTATAATATGATAATGCAAGATGAAAGTCAAAGGATACAGACTAACATGATGTCACAGTGTGTTCATCCACTGCAGTAGTTGAATCTGAATGATCCCGCAGCCCTAGCCTCCACACAGAGAAACAGGTTCAAGAGAGACAATGGCCTGCATTGTGACTATTGCAACATGAAGGGACACGAGTGAGAAAGTTGCTACAAGTTGGTTGGTTATCCACCGAAGGGCAATAAGAAAAAAGGTTTTGATATACCACAGACTTATGGACTTTGGACACACCAGAGACCCCATAATGCACAATGCTAATCCTGTTGAAGGAGCAACATCAGGAAACTCAACTGTGCAATTGCCAGTCTTTACTCCTGAGCAATATCAACAGATATTGAATCTGATCAATGAAGATTCAACCCCTCAAGAAGCTACAATTAACATGGTAAGTATATCCCATTGCTTAAGTGCTTGTTTGTCTGCAGGTTTAGTGGGTGGTGACACATGAGCCACCAATTATATGGTCTATAGCTTGAATTCTCTACTTCACTCAACACTCGTTTCCCCTAACTCTAGTAAAATACACTTACCTAATGGTCAAACAACTTCTGTCTCACACATTGGTACTGTCTCATTGTTTGATCATCAGTTGCACAATCTGTTGTATGTTCCTCATTTCAAATACACTCTTCTTTTCATCTCTAAACTAACCAAAGAACTACAATGTTGTGTAGGTTTTTATCCTTATTTTTGTATCTTTCAGGACCTTTTACACTGGCAAGGTGAAGGGGATTGGTAAGGAGAAGGATTGTCCTTTCCTACTTCAGCCTATCAAGCAACTATCACCTGTCCAAGCACCTATTTTTTCAGCACCTACTTCAGTTCAGCACCAACATTGTCTTTCTTCCACACATTCAGATTCTTGTTCCATCTGGCAAAAGATTGGGTCATGCCCCTATAGCAGTTTTACAGAAGATTTCCACTTTACAAAGCCATCTGTTGAATAAGGAATCTGTTCTTGTACTATCTGTCTATTAGCAAGGCAAACTAAATTTCACTTTCCCACTAGTACTAAGAAAACTGTATCCCCTTTTGAACTTGTACATATGGATGTTTGAGGTCCATATAGACAATGTACTCATAATGGATATAGGTACTTTCTTACAGTTGTTGATGACTACTCTAGAATGACTTGGGTTTATTTGATGAAATTGAAGAGGGATGTGATTGTCTTGATTAGAAATTTTATGTGCCTTATTCAAACTCAATTTTCAGCCTCCATAAAGACTATTAGATTTGACAATGGTCTTGGATTCTTCAACTCACAATGTTCCAATCTATTCACTTTTTTTGGTATTGTTCATCAAAATACTTGTGTTCATACTCCTCAATCCTCATCAGAATGGTGTAGCTGAACAGAAGCATAGGCATCTCCTTGAGATGGCCAAAGCCTTGAGATTCCAGGATCATGCACCTCTCAAGTTTTGGGGAAAGTGTATTCTCACTGCACTTTTCCTCATTAATAGACTTCCTTCTTCAATCTTGTCGGGCAAATCTCCTTATGAGATGTTTCATGGTCAACCCCCCTCCATCTCTCACTTGAAGGTGTTTGGGTGTCTTTGCTATGCAACTAAACCAAACTACTCTGATAGATTTTCTTCTAAAGTGGTGCATGCAATCTTCATGGGTTATTCAGAGACTCAGAAAGGTTACAAGCTCTACAACATTTCCACTTGAACCTTTTTTGTTAGTAGAGACGTGTCTTTTCGGGAGTCCACCTTTCTCTTCAAACATCCTAAGTCAACTTTTTTGGAACCATAACCTACTTCTTCTTCTGTTTCTCAGACCAATCCTTTTACTTACTTTCCTTCTGCTACTTCCTCTGCCGACACCTTCCCCTCTGTTTCATGCCCTATTAATTCCACTGAGGACACTTCTACTATTAGTTCATCAGATCAACTCTCTTCTTCCCTTTCTCCGGCACCAGTGTTTCCTTCTTTCCCTGCTACTCCAGGTCCTGTGATCAGAAAGTCTACTCGAGGCTCTAAACCTCCAATTTGGCTCACTGATTATGTGCATTGCTCTACCACTCCCTATCTTGTCTTTCTATGTCTTATTCCTTTATTTCTCGGTCCTACAAAGCCTATTTGTCAGCCTTCTCTTCTGTTTTTGAACCCACCCCTTTTGAACAAGCTGTTAGGGATCATAATTGGATTCAAGCTATGAGCCAGGAGATCCAGACCCTCATTGACAATCACACCTGAGACATAGTGGACTTACCTGTAAGTGAAAAAGGCAATTGGCTGCAAATGGGTATATAAGGTGAAGTTTCAGGTAGATGGTAGTGTGAAGAGGTTTAAGGCACGATTTGTGGCCAAGGGTTTCACTCAACAGGAGGGTCTTGACTATCATGACACCTTTTCTCCTGTGGCAAAGATGGTCACTGTCAGGTGTGTTATTTCTCTGGCTGCTCAGTTTGCCCACTACAACAAAATATGCTTTAGCGGCAATAAGACAATTGCCGGTAATTTATTTACGGAAGGCAAATATTACTGGCTAATGTAATTTGTATGTATTAGCGGCCATTCAAGAGGAAAAGCCACAAAAATAATTATTTTTACTTTTCATATTCCCTCCAACTTTTTCTTTTCCCTCGCGCCTAAATTTTAGTACCGTATTTACCCTAAAGACTGCAAAAGAAGAGAAAAAAAGTTACGCTCTAAATCACAGTAAGTATCCTCTCAATTCGATGGCTCTCTTCAACCAAAGTTCTTGGCCGCCATAACAATTGCTGGTGAGTTGTCTTTCTTTATATTTTTATTTCTATCTTTAGGGTTCAATTGAATGATTCAAAATTGGTACTCTTTTTTGACCCAATAAAACAAAATGCCACCTTTGACACCTTCTTGTTCCTTCTTCGTATTCAATTTCAATATATTCATCGGCGAGACTCATTTAAAGTTCAGCTAAAAGTATGATTTTTTTCTTCTTTTTCTTGCTTTTTTGCTTTGAATTTTTTTAATGATGGTGGCGTCTAGACCAGTTTACCCGCAAAATAGCTAACGTTATAAAAATATTTTTTGGCTTTGGAATTACTTGGGAAGATTGGAATATTTGTATCGTTTTGATATGTTTATGAGTTTTCTTCACGTGGGATATTGGCTATAGTTAGGAATTTTGCCTTGAATTTGTGAATTTCGGGATTCTGAATCTTATTAGATTGAGAGTTTTTCCTCTTTTTGAAGTTCCCTTGAAAAAGAAAACCTTCCTTTTTCTTCAAGAAAATTGGAGTTTTTATTTTGCATTTGTTTCTGGAATCTGTTGTGAAGTCATAGAACATAAACTTGTGTTATCATAATCTTATGGAAATCTTTTTAGTTTGTTTTGATGAGGGTATAGTTTCAATTCTAGCTGCATTTTGCTGTGATCCTTTCAGTAGCGGATCTAAGATTCTAAGGTCGTGGGTGCTCACTCTCTTAAGTGAAAAGTTTTTATCCATCATATAGTATAAATTCACAACTATCTAAATACAGTAGTAAAAACAGTTAATAGAAAAACTACGGTTAATATTATCATTAGCAAAAAAAGGCTTCTATTCACTAGCCACAATGAACTACTAATAATGTTACTTTATAGAAAAAGATATCTAGTCACAAGTTATAACTGTGCTCGACGACTTTTCATATGTTGAAAACGATCAATAATAACATCATTGCTTACAGTTGCAAATATCTTACGCTTTACATAGCAAACTAAACAACCATTTAAAAATTCATCACCAATACGAAGCTCATTTTATATGTAGTTCGTGGATGAGAAAGATCGTTCCACAGAAGCAGTAGCAACAGGAAGAATGAGAGTCAACTTATAAGCAAATAAACAAGTGGCCTAGTTTGATGCAAATCTGACTTAACCAACACTTTAGCAAGGTCACTAATTCCCTTCATGTTGAAGAAACTCTTGTCAGAATCACGAACATAAACTATAAAACTATCAAGCCGGCAACTAAGATCCCGAAGCTTGCTGCTATCAAACTAGTTTGGATAATGTTCAGCCAACCTCATTATCCTGTTCTTATCAAAATTACCAAATGTATTAGCTGGATTTAAACAAGCCATCCCGAGAAGTAAGTCAGTACTCACAGTATCAAAACGACTGTTAAGCTCTTGAAGATGCAAATCAATGACAGCATAAAATATGTCAACACGCAAATGATGAGAGTATGTAACATCAAGAGCTCTACGCTTTGACTTTCCGAGAAAGTAGCGAGCGTCCATTTTCAGGATTATTATTTCATGTTTATCACAAAAGGAAGAGACATCATCTATTAATGATTCCAATTCACTATCCCTCATCTCTCGCAATCTTTGGTTTGTAAGAGCGAGGAGTCCCATAGCGCTGACAATATCTTGATCCATTCTTTGTAATGAGGAGTTCAATTCATTTGACATCGTTAGAACTTTCCACATCAAGTGCAACATAAAAGCAAAATCAAACTCCTTAATCTTACTCACAAGACTTTCAGCAACAATTATATCGGCATAATTTGGACACTCGCGTGCAGTAAATTCAAGCACATGAATAATGGATGGAAATAGGACAACAAGGTTATCCAATGTTCTATAATATGAACCCCAACGAGTATCACCTGGTCGTTGAAGTCCACGCTCTTGATTTAATCCTCGCCCAGTATGTATTTCACCTGATATAAGCAATTCCTCTAATTTTTCAGTTTGATGTTGTCGAAGCAAATCCTTGCGTTTAAAAGATGCTCCAACAATATTTAATACATTAATAACTATACAGAAAAAGTCATCTATATCTAAATGCTTCTTTGCAAGAGCCACAAGTGTTAACTACAATTGATGTGCAAAGCAGTGAATGCAATGTGCTGATGGAGTCTCATTCAAAATTAAAGTCTTAAGACCTTTTAGCTCTCATTGCATGTTACTAGATCCATCGTAGCCTTGCCCACGTATTTGTGATGTACTTAATGAGTGACCCATAAGAAAAGAGTCGATTGCCTTCTTCAATGATTGAGCAGATGTATCATTAATGTGAACGATACCAACAAATCGCTCTATTACTTTACCTTCTTTGTTAACATATCTCAAAACAAGTGCGATTTGCTCTTTGTGTGATATATCCTTTGATTCGTCAACTAGTATACCGAAAAAATCTCCATCTAAATCTTCAATGATTGCTTTGATTGTCTCTTTGGAACAAGCATCAACAATATCCTTTTGAATTATTGGAGAACACATCATTTTATTTTTTGGAGCATTTTCTAAAATAATGCTTCGAACATCCCGATCAATATCTTCATACCATTGCAAAAGTTCAAGAAAGATACCTTTATTTGTTGAAGAATAACTCTCGTCATGCCCACGAAATGGCAATCCTAGTCTCAAGAGAAACCTCGCCACATTGATTAAAGCACTCAAGCGACGTCTAGACTCACTTTTTTCTTTCTCGGATTGTCTGTCAAAAGAACTGCGAATTGATTGTGATTGATTCATTAAATCAATCATCCTGTTGAAACACTTATTGTGGATACTATTTACCTCTCCTAACATGAGTTTTAAATCTTTCAATAGTCTTGTTCCAAGCTTTAAACCCATTTTCTGTAAAAGCATCTCCCATATTTCCATGAGTTTCATGTTCATTTTTAAACAAATAGCAACATAAACAATATGCAGCATCTTTTGCTATACTGTACTCCAACCGCTTGGAATGTTAACCCTTAAACCAACTAGGACAAAATTGACGCATTACTTTCCCAAACTTAGTTTTAGGAAAATCATATCTCATGGGCTGTCAAGGTCCACTTTTAATATAATGTCTTCTAACTTCATCACGTATATTAGGGCTATATTCTGCAATGGATTTTCTATCTCCTGGGTCAGGTTCGAGAGATTCCAAATCAAGATCTAAAACAAATGGATCCCTCTGAATTTCCAGAGCTATGGATGGAGCAACAGATGGATGAGAACTAGAGCTAAAACTGGGTAGCCTTGTGACAAACTTATCCATCTCGATTCACAAAGATTGATGAAAAAATCCTACAAAATAAGATTTAGTCCTAATCAATCTTACCAAAAATTTAATTCACACAATCCAATTAATTCCTATTGTGAAACCCATGTCTCTCTATAAACAACACAAACAACAAGACAATAACAACATGTTTAAGTCCATTCTTCTTTCCACTGAAAAATTAATCACACCTTTCAAACTAAATACAACATAAAATTTTAATTTTTAAAAAGCTAAGATGAAAACTTACAAATTTTCAAAGCTAGTAATGAGCGAATGAGCACCAATTCATTGATTGCATAACCCACTGTTGCTAATATAATCTGCATTTATCCCAAAATTTTAGTTTTGATGTCAAGTAAATCAATAACATAGACAATTCTTTTTTATTTTTTCACTTTATGATAAGTACCAAAATAATTTTTTATCACAAAAATATTGTAGTCACTGAATACAAAGTAACACAAAAGATTCATTGAATATATTTTAATTTTTACAAAGCATAAGCAATAATCATGAGAAAACCCTAATTCCTGTTTCCTCTAGCTTGAATTAAAAATTTAGAATACCAAACCTTATTACCTTTGCCTTTATATTCTGGTTTTGAAATTACTGGGGAGTGGGGAGGACAGATCCACCACTGGTTTTCTCTCCAAGGAGAAGCCGAGAAGAAGGGTTTGTGTCTTTTTAAGAAAAGAGATAAAAGAAATAGGAGAGCAGCCAACGTTTTTGAGAAGAAGGGTTCTTGGATTTGTTTAACTCTTTTAGTTTTACTAGGAATAAGAAAAGGGGAAAGATAAAACAAAGGAAAGGCTCTCAAAAAGTCAACAAGGAAAAGAATAAAAAGGGAAAGAGAAATAGTTGGCACTTGGCTGGCAGCCAACGTTTTTTTTATTATTTCTGACCATATAAAAAAATTGGTTCATGTAAGAATTGATCCTTAACCACTTCATATTTGTGCACTCTATTCTCACCTCTTAATCAAAGCACCCAGAAGACTTTTTATTTAATGGGTGCTTGCTACTTCTTTGTACCAGTATTCCCTGTATTTTCTATATAATTATACAGCGTTTGCGTCGGGATTAATGGGTGCTTCAGCACCCGACACGGTTAATATGCATTGATCCGCCCATAAATTTTTATGGCAAAATCAGCAAAGGATCCAGGGGCGGATCTAAGAAATATATTTTCCTCCTTATTGTTACAAATTCGTTGCTTCAGTTGTGGGAGTCGAAATGGTACAAAATAAAATTACTGTCGATTAATGGTGGTCAAGCTTTTACAGAAGAGAAATGGAAAATGAGTTGGATCTGGGCTCAAAATTTCTGATTCAATTTCAATAGAAAAGATGGATTTTGGATGTGTTTTCTGGTGATTTGATTAGTTAATAATGATTGGGAAGGGGCTATAACGTTTCATGGTGAAGAGAGATGGACGACAGCCATGGTGGTTTAGAACTTTAAATGGGGAAGATGAGGGGTGTTGTTGTAATTTTAATTATGTTATTTTTTTAATAAAAATAATGACACGTGTCATTGTTTAATTGGTGGTTGATATTCCACACATTCTGAAAAATTGAGCTAAGGAAAAAGTATTGTGTATTAGATACACCTTGGAAAGGTTGAGTGCGTAATGTGATTTTCGTCCGCAAAAATATGTAACAGGAATTTGATACATAATTTAGGAAATAACTTATATATTTTACGCAAAAAAACACCTATTGTAAGCTTTGATTGTTGTTCAAAGTATATCATTTTGTACCGTACTGTATGGTTAAAAGTGCTTTCTTCTCTCATATTAGTTTTCAATAGATTTTTGGCATTATACCGAATGTCAGGGAAAACCAAGCAATGTTGAGTAGGATCTTCTTATATATCCGTTTTCAGTAGATTTTGGCATTATAATGATAGAGAAACTCTCATGATTGGTGTTTAAGTTCCTTCGAGAAGGAACTATGCGAACTAGAGGTGGAAATAGAATTGTTATTGAACAACATGATGATGCAAATGCACGACCTTATATTTAACAAATTGATGAGTGATTGGTAACATTATGCAAATTTTTTATCTTTGTTTAGTGAGTATTCTATTTTATTTGTTTGGTTCCTTAGTTGATCATGACATGATGGATGAAAGGTTGAGCTACAGTATTGGATGTTGTTGTAGCTTTTCATTATATTATTTTTGAGAACTATGTGACGATCATTTTTCTTCTTTTAAAATAGTTGAATAGAACTTTTGTAGGTCAAGTTTTGGAGTATTTTTCAATATTCTCCCATTAGGATTCAATTGCATTGGTTGAAGTTAGAAGCTATTTCAGAATATATTTTGGATGTGGACTTACAAATTTTAGATATACAATTTTATCTTTTAATATTTACTTATTTTATTATTTTAGGGCATACAGTATGATTTTAAGAAAAGTAGCATGGGGAAAATTATAATATGATAAAGAGTTGCGGAAATTATTTGTCGGTTATGCATCTACTATTTTGTTATTCTGTGGATTTTAATGATTTTCTTCAAACAATGTAATTTTTATCTTTTTTGTCGCAACTACATTTGATTATGGATTAGCACTTGCTTTTGTTAATCTAAGTTTAATTTACTGGCAATAGCAATGGATGCCAAATGGGCCAATTAAGCTATTTTCGGAAGGGATTTAGCAACCATAATAATTGCCGCTAAGCAATTGCGTTACAGCATATGAGATATACCAGCAAGAAATGAAACCTTTACCGGCAAATCCTGGAATGGCCGCTAAAAGATTTACCGACGCCATGTACAACGGCAAAATATCAATAGCCGTAAATCTTTTTCGCGGCTATTTCTATTGCCGCTAAAGCTTTTTTTTATATTGCCGCTAAAGACCTTTTTTTGTTATAGTGGTCTGGCCTCTCTATTAGATGGATGTTTACAATGCATTTCTTCAGTGTGATTTATTTGGAGAGGTCTACATGACCTTGCCTCAAGGATTTGGTAGCCAGGGGGAGAATAAGGTATGCAGGCTACGAAAATCCTTGTATGGTCTCAAGCAAGCAAGTACATAGTGGAACTTGAAGCTCACAACAACTCTCATTCAGTCAGGTTTTGCTCAAAGCAAGCTTGATTACTCTTTGTTCACCAAAAAACTTGACAAAGGGATTGTGATAATCTTGGTGTACGTAGATGACCTGCTAATTACAGGCAATGACACAGTCTTGATACAGGACGCTAAAGACATTTTGAACCATAACTTCAAAATGAAGGACTTGGGAGAACTAAAGTTTTTCTTTGGGAATTGAATTTGCTAGGTCTAAGAAAGGAATATTAATGAGCCAATGGAAGTATGCCTTGGAGCTAATTTCAGAGTGTGGTGTCGGAGGAAGTAAGCCTGCTACAACATCACTGGAACAGAACCAGAAGCTTACTAGCCTGGAATATGACAGGCAATTTGACATCTCTGGTGATAAGGAGCTGGAAGATAGGGGAATGTATCAAAGGTTGATTGGTAGGCTGTTATACCAGGCAACCACAAGACCAGACATATCTTATGCCACCTGAGTCAATTCATACATGCCCCAAACCAGTCTCACTATGAAGCAGCCTTAAGGGGGGTGAGATACATTAAGGGCAGATCTGGATTGGGGCTATTAATGAGTAGTAGACAATCAGGAATGGTGGCTGCGTACTGTGATGCAGATTGGGCATCTTGTATGTTATCCAGAAAATCAGTCACGGGTTACTGTATTAAGCTGGGAGATTCGTTGATCTCATGAAAGTCAAAAACGCAAAACACAGTGTCACGAAGTTCAGGTGAAGTTGAGTACAAAAGCATGGCAACTACTGTGGCAGAGGTAGTCTGGGTACTTGGCTTGTTGGAGGAGTTAGGAGCTTCTGTTATTTTGCCAATGGAGTTATACTGCGATAGCAAGGCAGCTTTGCAGATTGCATCCAATCCTATGTACCATGAGCACGCAAAGCACATAGAAATTGATTGTCACTTCATTCGGGAAAGGTTGCAGCAAGGTTTGATTAAAACAGAACATATTCCTGGAAAAGAGCAAATGGGAGACATATTAACTAAAGCTTTGGGAAAACAGCTGCATGATGATATGGTGTGCAAGTTGGGATGATCAACGCCTTTCATCTCCCAACTTGAGGGGAGTGTAGAAATTATAAATAGCTTTAGCTGGTTGTACATTATAGCTAGGTAATGGCAGGTGGTACATATTTAGTTAGATAGTTAGAGTGAATTAGAGAATTGACGGCTGTCAATCTTAGGAGTTAATTATACAAGGTTAGTGATGAATGTATATATACGATTGGACACGTGAATGAAAATAAGTCAGTTCATTTCTACTAAATATTTCTCTCTCTTCCATTGCTACCCATTTCTTTCTCTCTTATTACTAAAAAAAGAGGCGGGGCAAATGATAAAATATAATTATTAAAATGACAAAAAAAAAAGGTAATATGTCGGATCATATTACAAAAAATGATACTTTTCATCGTTATCTAAAACACAGAGTCACATCAAATCGGTCCTTATAATTCCGAAATTATTTGTGAATCTCTTTTTGCCAATGTTGATCTTGTTGATCAGGTCATAAGACTCGGCAAAGAATGGCGTCAACGCCAGTTTGAGCTTTGATAATTCGCGAAAGATTTCAACAAGAAAAGGTAGCCCGGTGCATTAAGCTCCCGCTATGTACGGGATCCGGAGAAGAGCCGGACCACGGAGTCTATCGTACGCAGCCTTACACTGCATTTCTGCGGGAGGCTGCGACCTCCTGGTCACATGACATCAACTTTACCAGTTATAGGCTCCCCTTCAAAGATTCTAACAAGATCAATAAAAAAGTTGACAGGCTCAAAATTTCTGGTGAGGAGGATGCAAGTATTTGAGAAGAACAAGCAGCAAGTATTTCCAAAGAAAGAGGCAGAAGTAAAGGAAGCTAGAACTGCTCCGTATGCAAAGCTGGAAATAATTGGTAATCTTGTGCACGATTCAGTGCCAATTAGTAATGACGAAGCAAATAATGTTATAGTTCGATCATGGGGAGAGAAGCGAACTAAGAAAGGTCTTAAAAATCATGTTGATCTCATTGAACTTCTTAGAATTGTAGACACAATAAATAATGATTATAAATAATGCATGCAACCTAGTTAATTTTACACCGATAGCATAAAAGTTCTTCTCATTGTCAACATATATAAGTTAAATCCAATTATCATATGCTTCAGAAATAAAAGGTAATCAGATCCACCTGCAAATACGACATTGGCACATGCAAGTTGAGTTTAAGGCAGCAGAGATAGTAACTGCATACATGATGCATCCAGGTAAAACAATGTGGAATAAAGCAGCTAACTCTTACAACTGCGGAGCTGTTCACCTTAAGAAAATACATTTGCAGTCATCAAAAATACAATAGGGAAAGCAGTTTCATAAATTACTGATCTACTGGAAGCTAAATCAAACAGTTTTCACAGCATGCAGTTTGCTGCAGTGAGGTCACCAGCTCAATCATTAACTATGAAATCAAAACCAATTGATAGACTTCATTAACAGAGGACGAGGAGTACAGTTCCACCAGTTTATAACCGATTAATGTAGGCCATGCAAATGGCATCCAAGTTAAAATTGCCAAACTGCACTGCCACATTGTGTTATTGCACTCGGAAAAAATTACGATGCCGGATACTTACAGGTTAGAGAATGTACCAAACCGGAGGCAGGAGAAGAGAAATTGGATAAAAACTAGACATGGGCGAAGAAAAAATAATAGAAGCAATGGGACAAAAATGGAAGATGCTAAACGTGTTAGAGACCTCATAACTCAAGGGGATCGACTGTGGATCTCAGATTGCTTCATAAAGGTTGCTGCTCAGTAATGCATGGTAGAGAAATGACGATATACAGACGAATATCATCATGCTTTTCATATAAATAATGTGGACTTATGGTACCTCCAGGTGTAATTACTAGTTTACTACCATATCTCAACCTTGGAGTACTTTGACAATCTCCCCCGCTCTTGCCTCAATACCTTTCAGATACTCAATGAGAACTCGCTGCTGGTATGAACCTCCCTCCTGAGAGAGAAAAAGAGAGAAAGAGTAAACCACGTGAACAATCCTTTGATGAATGTTACAGAGCAAAAATCAACTATTGCATCCCTACCGTACGTATCAAAGTTCTCTCCATTCTCTTCTTAATAACAGCATACAATTCCTCAGGTGAAATATCACCTTTTCCAACGGTCATGCCATCTATCAAGAGCTTGTTCCATTCTTCCTCTGGTGCTGCATCAAAGGGGTAAGTGCATTTCGTGAGAGATGAATAAACATTTTAGGCAATTGTAAAGTAAATTCATAAGAAGGTGAAGGTCACTTATGCTTTGCTCTGCTGGTAAATGGATCATAGAGAGCGAGTTAAAGCTTCTCATGCTCCATAAGGACAGATAAGTCATGTAGGTCCACTTCTAATGTTAACTGAGAAACTCATTGCTATAGAGATTCTAATTGCTCCATTCCCCCCTCAAAAAAAAAAAAGAAGATGAATTTTACCCTTGTGGCATCCGAAACTACAGGTTACCTTCGTGTGAAGAGTAAGAGCAGTACCCTCAGAGGATTAGTCCCCTACCCCCAACCATTGACTTGCCACATGATGTCAATTACTGTAAAACAATGACCTTGATATGGTATACCAACTCAAACCTATCACACCACCTGTACTCCATTAACAAGGACTCAACAACCTCCACCTTAGAGTATGGTTACTGAGCAGATCATCCATTTCCGTCCTTGAAATAATTTGCTTATTATGCCTCATATGTCAGCTTTTTCTCTCTCTTGCTCTGTATTATTTATGAGCCTTTATCAGTGTCTGAATACACCTTTGATGGAAAACTGGGAAGGTTATCCATTACAACTACTAAAACCTAAAAGCCAGAAAACTAACACTTTCTCTTTAGCGCAGAAGCAATGCCAGAATAGCAAATATTAAAATGAGCAGGAATTAAGATTTATGCTGGAAAAGTTGTTCGCTTAACCAATTTTACGTAACAAACAGACAAGACAAGAAAGCATCATGAGCATAAAAATATAACAGACATAACTCCTTTCCTCTACGATTTTAAAGCTATAACTCCTTTCCTCTCCGATTATAAAGCTACTATAGCAAAAATCACCTTTACCTAGTGTACCCAATTCATAGTGCATTCCACTATTTCTTCCTTAATTCAACAATTCAATGAGAATAAAACGTTCTGGAACTGCCGACTCAAACTGGAGCACGGACAAACAGTTCAAGTCCGCTGCTGCAATAGATTTTACAGATAATGTGGTCAGAGACAGATTGGGTATTTCAGAAAATTTGCCAGGTCCGTGACGGTTGGTTCATCAAGAGGAACGGAGGTAAATGGAGATGATACAAAGTTGAATCTGCACTCCTTAGTGGGGTGGTTCCAATGGCATGGGTGCCAGAAAATAGACTTGGGTTGTGATCAGCTGACTTTGGTGCTGAAATGGGAAGAGATCATCTTAGAGAAAGACAGCTGTCACTCTGCGCAATTGATTGGTGAGATTGTGAATTGATGCAAGAGGGGAAGAAGAATACTTCATTTTATTAACATTATAGAATTTACGAGCCTCATGATATGAACTGCGACATGCATTGCTGCAAGTGCAAAACAAGCTCAGCCTCTTAAGACAGTAGACCCAATACTAGGATGAGCTTCAGAAACTGCAGTTGGTGCCCATTACCTGACGTGGATAATCAGAATGACTCCACCCACAAGAAATAAAACAATTAGAACGACGAGGCAGAGAGTCACTTCAGAGAGCTGAAAAATCTCAATATCTATATGGCTCTCTGCCTCGTCATATAAGTATGTCCTCTCTAGCATAAGCGTGTTGAAGACATGAATTAACAATAAAAAAGATGGGTCTGCTGAAGACATGATTAAATAAATATAAGTGTGTTGTCTCTAGCAACTTAAAAATATATATGAGGTGGTCTCACAACTAATATGAAACCCTGATGCCTGATGCCGGTTTATATAAGCTCGTAACTGAGATATACCTTTGACAATGCTCTCAAGAAACTGTTCAGCTTTTAACACTTTATTTCCTGCACCAAAAGCAAAGCAAGGATTAGAACTACAAATACTTGTTTTCAGATTGAATATTCCAGCAAACCAACAGAATGACTTCAACTTCACAATTACAAAGGATTGATTTTGATGGCCTAGAAAATAAATAAAACTTGTTCATCACTTAACAATTAAGACAAATGGAATTTAGCAATAAACAGACCTTTTTTTGCATAACTCCGCTTTGACAGAACTCTGGAAGCATACAATTGTAGAACTTTTTGTAACATAGCTTCAAGTCCTGGCTTGTCCCCATCTTTTTTAGCCTACATAGTGAAAAGCTCAGTACTATTATCCGTTCTCTGTGAAAGAAAGTGCACTAAAATGACCATTCCTCATATAAACAGAGTTTGCTTGTGATTTGAATACTTTGTTTGCCAACTCAAGCTTAAAACTATAGTATTAAGAAAAGAACAAATTCATTTACTGTTAAACCAAATAGGGAGAAGAACAAATTCCAAAACTAAGAAGGGGGTGAATTTACTGTTAAGGAAGTCGTCAGGAAACACAGTAAAATATGAGGAAGTGAGTCTGACGAATGAAGAAGTATTAGAAGAGGGAGGCCATGACGGGGTACGGAGACCATTTCTATTTTCAAAACCACCCTTTGTTTAATTTTCAAAAAAGAAAAAAAACCATAAAGGCAAGACCCGCAGGGAGTACGTGTTAGGAACAATATATCTAGATACTATTTAGAATCTTTCTAGTTGCTTGTAAATTCATATACCTAAATTGACATATGTTCTATTTACGCATTCTTTTTGTCCATTACCATTACAGTCATTTTGTTCAACGGCTGCCCCAACAGATTGCTCTCTTTTTTGAAACTCTTTTGCATATATGAAAGATAAAAGAGTGAATTCTGCGGTCCAAGTTAGAATCTTCAATTTCAGCTCGAAGGTTTTCCATCAAAAGTAATCTGACTCCCAGAAGAGAGAAAGAAAAATAAAATAAAATATGCATTAAACTGAATCACAATGCCAATGTACAAAGGCCCAGAGTAAACGTAAACCATAAAAGAGAACTAGGCAGTGAAATTAACTGAAAAAGACTCACTTGCCGCAGCTGTGCATTGACTTCTGAGAGGAACCCTTCATCAAGTTGGCCTTCTTGCTCCCTTTGATTTATTTCCTGAATGTTGAAGTAAACTAAAAGAGGTATAACACATAGCAATAATGCCCAAGAAAACAATCATATAAAAAGAAAGAAGAACAAAATTCTATGTACAATAGATTACATGAACACTCAACAGAACTCTAGCATAGTTTTTTTTTTTTTTGGAATAAGTAAGAATTCTAGCATAGTTCCATTACTCAACCTCCTCCTTGCACCCCCCTACTTTTGACTAAGGAGAAAATAATGTTCACTTCAGGTCTTGACCCTGGCATGGCATTTCAAAAGAGCCACCTGTAAAAACTAGTTCAAATAAGACCGGATGAAAAGACATACTTTCTCCATAAGACTGAGAGCCTCAGGATCCCTAACAGGCCAAGAAATTTCTTCTACTTCATCAAGCACAGGTTCTAAGATTGCTTTGAGCACGTCAGTAGATGAGTCTATCTTTTCCTGCGGGAGAAAGGAAATGCCATTAGAAACTGGCCATTGCTCATATGAAATAAATAGCATAAAAGTATTATTGTTGTGGTCACAAGCACCAAGTGAACCTTCTGTGGCAGTGGTAAATGAGGGTTGAGAATAGAAAGAGAACAAAAAAAGGAGTGGCATGCTTTCTGTGTGGAGATGTGAGGAACATGGAAGAAGACAAATAACACATCCTACACTCAAATTATCATATGGATATACTCAAGAAATTTTCTTTTCTTAGCTTTGCTATTCATTATTTTTATTTGATCAAGTGGCAAATACAAGGTAGGACTAATGACACTAAAAGGGATTTCGAACGTGGGTAATGAGACTTCACACTCATAGGACAATAGGAAAATCCTTGACTATTTTTACTCATTGTTCATCTACATCTCCACTAACATGTACATCCATAATGTGATGCTAAAGAGAAGTTACTTGTGATCAGATAGGCACCAAAAATACATATTTGTTATGCATAGTTCAGAAGGGAGATAGAATATATACTTTTGTCTTGTGAACAAGACGATCTACGATGTTCATTACCAACAATGCCAGCTCTTCATAGTCTTTCTGTAAAAGAAAGCCAACAAAGCTTATTCTGGAAGTTAAAAGAGATTATGAAGCATAAATCAGCTGAAAATAATAAGAAATGGAACCATGCTTTGTCATCGTCAGATTTGCAGGTGTCTGCTCTAGTTGCAAGTCTTATCCAAAAGCTCTCGTTGAAAGCGAGAACGTTCTCCACAACTAGCTGTGGCAGCTGCAACCATAATACAAAGAATGACAAGGGAATACTTCCATGTTCAATGTAGATGAAAGCTGAGATAGAGAAAATGGTCCCAACTTGATGACTAGTATAGCTATCTATTTCATAGCTCTTTATGGGTATCATTGCATGTTCAGAATCACAACGATAGAGAGCTTAACGGGATAATCAAACCTATAATTGGAAACGGAAAGATAGGGCTTGACCAGAATTCCCCAACTAAGAGACAGAAGCAAACTAATTGATACAAAAGAACTCGCAACTAAACTAGCAGCCTCATGATTGAAAACAATATTGCTATATGCTTCCGCCTTCCGGAACTGACAAGATATTGCGTGCAATTGAAGTCAGGTAGATGAGGAGAAGGGCAAACTAGAATCTGCTGCAGGTACACAGTAGATGATGCCTATTAGCTATCTTGCCAACTAATCACCAGAGGTCCCCTCGGAATGCTTTAAGTGAATGCAAAGGCATGTCTAGATAAGAACTAGCACAAAACAATTATTCTCATTGTCATCGAGTAATTATTGGTCTTACTGCTGTGATATTTTGCATGTGTACATCTTTTGGTAGGATTAACTTTACACTTGTGCTCTTGTTAGTTACTGCATTATTCTAATTGAATTACTGGGTCATATCATTGATGCCAATCCATACCAAATCTGAAGCTCGCTAAGCTAATTCGACTTAATAAGGTTTCACGAGGAGATCATTTTAAGAAGTGGAAGATATAGAACACTTCAATTTATCAAGCAGCTCCTTTTCTTTTTACAAAGTTTGAGATAACAATTGGCTTTTAGTCCAATAAAACTCCTCCCCCGAAAGGATTTGTGGTTAAAGTTGAGCATTTGATGCCCTTGATCAATAAAATTTGAGAATATAATTATAAGCAGATGGAATGATAACTTACTGAAAATATATTTTATCTCCTAAATGTGATTCATTACTATAAAAATGAATAAAAGCTAAGATCGAGAGCAAGCAGGAATGGACCAAGGGGAGACCACGATTCAATTCCCAACAGAGACAAAACATTAGGAAATTTCTTCTCATCTTTACTGACACCGCTATTATAAAAAAGGATCGAAAGTAGGCAGAAAAATGTCTGTTGGAGAAATTCATGAAGAAAATTGAGAGCAAATCTACTTACTTCCTTATCACTTGCCTCCCTCAATGTATCTATAAGCCTATCCACCTCCACAGTCTTTTTGAAAGATTCCTCAGCATCTTTACTGACTGCACACATCAATTTTCTCCTGCTTAATATATCCAAACAATTAACTTGATGATCAGTATACATTTCACCTATACAAAACGGAGAAGTAGTTGAACTTCACTAAATTGTCTTAACAAGTAAATATTTCCTTCAATCTTCATCCTAATGATCCAGAAATATAACCAGCACTGCCCAAAATGAAAATATCAAAGTTCCATACGGAGTTTATGACATTTATTTTGACTTATATAATAGTATAGTGATAATGGAAAATAATACTTATATGAAAATTGAAATGTTAGTTTTGTCGAGATATCACATAAAGTCTAAAATGTGACTATTTAAGTCAATTTGAATTCTTATATGAAAGGAAGACTAATGAAAGAGATATTTGTCAACCTCTTGTTGAATATGAAAGAAATTTGATAATGCTTCTGAATGTGAATCCCTGCTTTCCCAATTCTCATTGTTCTATGCAAGTAACACTGCATTTATAAGAAAAAGCAATGAATAATGTTGCAATTTAAAAGGTAATGATTGAGACTTGAAAAATGCTAGCAAAGTACCGGATAACGCTGTGAATTTGAAGGGAACAATCGAATTGCTACTGGTGTTGTTGACAACATAGTTGCCATTTTCAAGCTTTGATTTCTGGTAATGGTTTTTACGGTGTTTTAAGGAATGGCGGGAGAGAGGCTGAGAGGGAGACACATAGCCAAAACGTTAGGATTCTCATCTCGCGTTAACCGGGCCCACGCCCCTCTCTATTGGGCTGGGCTGCACAGTAATCCTTGTCACAGACTAAGTTGACCAATAATGGGCTTTTCAATACATTAAGCCCATAAGCTTGTATTGGGTTTTAGTTTCGTCTTCAAGCTATAGAAACCTGCTTAAGAGTCGCATGGGCTTTCAGAATTTCTAAGCCCATATTACGTTTCTTTTGGACGAGGTTTGCAGTGCTTTGCCAAACCAAGATGATTCTGTTGCTCCAAAACGCACACGCAAGTATACGTGGTCGATAAGTAATATAGAATTGTAAGTTCAGATATCATACTCAAAGGAACTTGTGATTTACTATCAATTAAATTAAACCCAAATAATTAATCTATTCAAGCGAATCCTAAAGTACGAATAATTAACTCAAACTAATCTAGAGCAACAAACTAAGAGATTAAAGGAACAAGTTGGCGAAATTAGACACGAATTCAACGAGAGACGATATTCTAGATCTATGGATTAGCTAACAATCCAGTTGAGTCTTCCACTTAAATTGTCTAATTAATTTATCTGGTTTATTGATTAACAAGGTTAATATTACTCGTAGCCTTCTCACGAAGTACTACTCGCCTATTCAAGCTAACCTAACGCCTATATTCCTATGCAATTAGGACTAACAAGAAAGCATTAATAATTCCTGTATAATAAACAAGCAAAGCGATTAGGTATATCCCTTTCCTAACCGCAAATCCGTTCCCTATAATCAGGTTCAAGATCTCGCTCTACTCAATCTTATATGCAATAATTCCCTCTCCCGAGTTCAATCCTAGATTCGTAGATAGTATTCAATTGGTAATCAAGCAATCAAATAATTAAGCGCAAGATTGTATAAATAAACCAATCTGATAAAATAATAAGAACAATTCAAGCTTCAAATTACAACGCTCATGTAGCACCCAAAATTCTAGAACTAATAAACTATGAAACTAAAAGAAGAGAAGAGAAGAAAAACTAGTTAGAAGCCTCCTCCAAGCGTGGTGTGTGTTCCTCCACGTGAATTATTCTTCAATGTATGTTCGATCTCCTCCAAAATTAGGTTTAGACTTGCTTTTATACGAGTTGGGGGAGTCTTGAGCCGAAATAACATTGTCCCAGGCGAAGTGAGATCCCAGGGTAGCATGGGATGTTGGCCCTGGTGCTGGGATTTTTGAGCCACAGGTAGCGCCCCACGCTACCTGTGGCGCTACACCGTCCCACTTTTTCGTTTTGCTCCATTTTTGCTTCAACTCGTGCACTTTCGTCCCACATTGCCTCTGAATGATTCCTAAACATAAAAATACTACAAATTAGCATAAATTATTATATTACACATCCGAAATCTACGAAACATGAGTAAAATGCGAGGCAATATGCATATAAATATACATACTTTAAGGTTTAAGCCGAATATCAACACCCCACACTTAGACTCTTGCTCGCCCTCGAGCAATGGAACTATAACTACATCACAACAACGTACATATCTCAACTAGGGAAGAGTGCTTTAATTTTTTAACCACACACAGAACCCTTGACTATGATCGATACCGGCAATCAAGCACAAACATACAAATATCACATTCTTCCCGTCTTAAACATGCCCAAGTATATCATTTCAATTCAAACAACTTATCCATAACCACCCTGTCTCAAGAGCTGACTCGTTATCACTAAGCACCAAAGTAATCCACACATTCATGCATTTGAGTATAATTTAAGGACATCACATAATTGAGCAAAATTCGCTCACTCTCATAAAGAATTCATATGCATCCCGTGGTCGTACTATAAGCTTGCTTGTAGTATACATCTCTACTAATCTAAGCTAGCCAAATTTAGGATCAATTAGTACTTTAAGGTTGCAATATAGGCTAAGGGACGGGTAAGATAATTTAGGAATAGTGACTAACCTTCGTAAGCACTTTAATACACTACACTTAAAAATCGAGCACTTCTTCTTCTCATCCAATTCATTCGCCACCAACCATCTACAACATAGCCCTTTTTCCCAATTAAGCACTTTTATACTCCCACGAGCATGAATTAGTAGGATTGGAAGATGTGTGTTTCTCTACATTATTTGAACTACTATTTTTTTCCTTCTTGCATTTTTTTTTTCTTTTTTTTTTTCTTTTCTCCACACCCTCCATACATTAAGGGTTCATCGGTTGGTGACCTTTTTCCCATAATTTTAGTGCACCTTAAGGGCCCTTCCATGGTTCCACTCGAAAGCTACTCCCCAATCTCTCACCTTACTTCTTTTAGTGACTAGGTGCCTTAGGAGGTAAATGTTCAAAAATCTCAA
The DNA here is from genome assembly GCA_002018475.1 of Nicotiana obtusifolia. Lineage (NCBI taxonomy): Eukaryota > Viridiplantae > Streptophyta > Magnoliopsida > Solanales > Solanaceae > Nicotiana > Nicotiana obtusifolia. The sequence continues at coordinate 55,938 of MCJB01018815.1, read as the reverse complement.
ATTAAGAACAAAATAGGGTGCGGCTTGAATGTGGGTGCCAAAGAAATGGTCTATAGGCTCAAAGGGACTAGAAACAGAAACTTTTATTTTTATGTGACAAGCACATCTATGATCAAGCAAGAAACGCCTATGTCATCTCCTAGACTAACACAACTTAATGATTTCGCTTCGATTAACACACGGGACAAGTTCTAGACTACACAGGATAGCACAGAAGATCACAATGCCTCACACACACATTGCACATGACTTAATCGAGACGGTTCTATTCAAATCTCAAGTCAAAGCAAATATCATACAAGTCAAACAACTAAGAAAAGGCGTCACAGAGTAGGCTATTTATTTTACTCAACCATCACAATTCAAATCAAATATACGGGGAGACAGAGCGCATGCCATAGCCTAATGTTTCAGCACCACACACGTCAATAGGTATCTCATAGCAACTCATCTTCTTCCTATCCAACTCCTACAAAAATAAAGTATCCGGTTCAAGCTACACCCTTGGAAAAGAACGCCCAAATAAATACCAATGGATCTTACCTAACAATCCTAAAAAAATTCTCTTTGGTGTTTTTTTTTAGCCGGACTTTAATTCCTCATGAAAACTGTCCACAAAATCCATCGTCGGGAAAAATCCAAAAATTTTTGAATTTCTTTTTCTTTTTTCTTTTTTTTTCCTTTTTTTTTATTACAAAAATCATTACACTAAGAAAGAACAATATAATTAAGCTAGGGTAGCATAGAAAATCACCCAGACAATCTCCTCACCCCACACTTAAGATTGTGCAATATCCTCAATGCATATAATATAATAAGAGGGTAAAAGAGACTCCCTGGTAGGCCAAACGCCGAAGTATTCGCAGCTCACGGGATACTCGGACTTCTTTCAGATATGATCCTTTGTGCGGGCACCCCATACTTAGTTCCAACCATCGCTTTTGCACATGCCTAGTGGCTTTGACTCCATGCTCCAACTCCTATAAAACACAAAAATAACATTACAAAAATAAAATAAAAAACAAATAAAAAAAAACAGTAGAATGGGGTTGCCTCCTAATAAGCGCTTGATTTATCGTCTCGGTACGACGCTATCACCTTCACCACTTTCCCTCCACTTTGAACATATAAATTGTGCCCCCAATTTTGCATCAATTTTTCTGTCACGTTTCTGAGGCGGTGGTGTGAAAATAAAGAAACCAAGAAATAGATATCGTATTTTGCACTTCTTTAACCCTTAAGTGAGGGATGTGATTTTGTCTTCTTGGTATCGCAAATTTCACAATATATGCACTTTGTTTCTCATCCATTGACTCCTCCATAGGCTCGAATGGATCAATTCTCGTATCACCAATCAAGTACAATGTTGAAAAATAGTTAGAATGAGATCTAATGCCTCCAACTCTAGAATCGCTTCACTTTAACATCCTCACTTTTGCACGCTTCGCAACCTTGGCTTCATTAATAATATTTTGGTCAATGGTTGGAACTCCTCTTTTTGCTCCACAAGCTGACCAATATCAACAACAATTGGATTAGGGCATCAGACGCCTCAACCTTTAGCATTAATAATATTCAATTTAGCATGCAAGTCATGGATATCTGAGCCAAATTGGTCTATCTCTTGCCTGAGCTTAGTTCTTCCTTCTATCAGTTGTTCTGTCATATTTAAAAGGCCATCACGAAGAAACCCATGAGATTGTATCAGTTGAGCTTGTTCCTCTAGCCAAGATTGGTTCACTATATTTGCTTCTTCAAAATTTTCTTCTGGTGGGAACTCGCTCTCTTTAGCCACTTCGTCCGCCTCAGCCTTCATTCTCATGATTACTGCACTAATTCTTTGTATAGCCTTTTTTATTTTCATCTTATTACTTGGCTACTTGCCTCATCATATCCATAATACGGGCAACGCGCTCCACATCTTCCACTTCATTGCTCCTATCATACTCACAAACTTTATTAGAAATATCATAATAAGGGCTCAGAGAAGCGCAAAAAGAATTAGGACATCCATCTCAATGGCCCCCTTGACCACCACACACATTACAAATATTCCACTCGTAAGATTGAGATTCATAATTTTGTCACAAGTGTGGTCCTCCACAATATGGAAAAGGATCACCATAACAATAATAACCAATATTTGATTAATTCTCATTCCAAGATACCATGTCAACAAAGATAATAAAATATCAAACTAAGATAAAAACAAAAAATTTGAATAGACAAAAGTAAAAATCTAATCTAGAGGAATAGTTAATTTCTAAGTCCCCGGCAACAGCGCCAGAAACTTGTTGCTCCAAAGCGCACACTCAAGTATACGTGGTCGACAAGTAATATACGATTGTAAATCCAGATATCGTACCCATATGGACTTGTGATATACTATCAACTAAATTAAACCCAAATAATCAATTTTATTCAAGCGAATCCTAATGTATGAATAATTAACTCAAACTAATCTAGAGTAACAAACTAAGAGATTAAAGAAATAAGTTAGTGAAATTAGACACGAATTCAATGAGAGACAATATTCTAGAGCTATGGATTAGCTAACAATCTCATTGAGTCTTCCACTTAAATTTTCTAATTAATTTATCTTGTTTATTGTTTGACAAGGCTAATATTACTCGGAGCCTTCTCCCGAGTACTACTCGCCTATTCAAGCTAACCTAACGCCTATATTCTTATGAAATTAGTATTAACAAGTAAACATTAATAATTCCTGTATAATAACCAAGCAAAGCAATTAGGTATATCCCTATCCTAACCGCAAATTCGTTTCCGATAATCAGGTTCAAGATCTCGCTCTACTCGATCTTATAGGCAATCTAGAATTCTCTCTCCCGAGTTCAATCCTAAATACGTAGATAGTATTCAATTGGTGATCAAGCAATCAAATAATTAAGCGCAAAATTGAATAAATAAACTAATATGATAAAATAATAAGAATAATTCAAGCTTTAAACTACAACATTCATGTGGCACCCAAACCTCTAGAACTAATAAACTATGAAACTAAAAGAAGAGAAGAGAAGAAAAACTAGTTAGAAGCCTCCTCCAAGCGTGGTGTGTGTTCCTCCACGTGAATTCTCCTTCAATGTATGTTCAATCTCCTCCAAATTAGGTTTAGACTTGCTTTTATACGAGTCG